>JAPYZI010000167.1:0-73120 GCA_030523105.1 Ophioninae sp. A BG-2022a | reverse complement strand
GAGGGGGGGGGGGGTTGAATAACACATACTGGTTTGGCGCGTACAATGACGACGAATGTGTGGCGGGAAAATCAGAATATATCGCGGTCGAACGGAGAAATTCGTCGGGATCGAGGAATTTATTGGATTTTAAACGTTTAATTGGCAATCGTTTGCTCGTTTCATATTTCGCTTGGAAATCGTCCATACACAGTTGTTATAATTTCTCGGTCACTCTGCGGCCTCTGGCCGTGGAGAAAGTGTCCGAGTAACGGTTTGAAAATACATATTGGCAAACCTCGAAGAGAAATCGCACGTTTCACGTCTATAAACCCATTTGTATGTACGCGCGCGCGCGCCACTCGCACGTGTGTATCGTAGCAAACGACAAAAACGAACTACTCCACTGTGGATGATGAACGAACCGAGTTTGCGGTTCTCCGTTCTCGGTCCAGCAGCTTCAAGTTCGGCTGACCGAGCTCGAGATTCCAGGTGTTAAAATCCATGTCTGTGTACGCTTGTATGCACGGATAAACGCAAATATACACGTACACGGATTTATACGTCGATTCGCTTATGCGGGCTCTCAATACTTCGACGCAACGAATTTTCCGACTGACTGAAAATTATTTAATGGTCAAAGGATTTGGAAGAAGGTGTTCTCCTCGATCGTTACTAGATCGCGAATACTCTTCGCATTTTTTATTATGGATGCTGGACGGTATTCTTTGCTCGATGAGACAGCAGTCACGAAAATAAACAAAGGTCTTTTTTTATAATTTTCATGTTCGGTATTGGTGCCGGAAATTCGAGATTTGAAAAATTATACAAAAGTAGAAAATCGTGGGGAAGAATTTATTCGCGGATTTAATGATAGAGACAATCGTTTATATCCGAGTTGAATTTACGGAATTCCTTGGTAGAAAAATCATGGAAATATTTGTTTTTTATTTGTTTTTTTTTTATTGGAAGCGAAAGTATACAAAAATGGCAGTGTTTTTAAATCAAAGGTGTTCAGTTAAATAATTTGAAATTTATTACTTTTTATAAGAATGTAAGTTTTTATAATTTTTGGGTATTTGAAAATTGTATGATCTTGAAAATTAGAGTAATCTTAGGCGTTTAAATACTTCCAATTTTTAAAACAATTGTCAATTCTTAATTTTTATATTTTATTTCAGTCTAAAGTTTGATCATATATACTTCAATCACTTAATAATGATTAAAACTTTGAAAGCTTTACCTTCAATTTTTAATGATATTTATGATTTTTTAATATGAAAACTTCAAATAATCATAGCATACTCTTAAATATTTAAATACTTCAGAAACTTTGAATAACCTTCAAAATTCAATTAATCTCACAATTAAAAAACTTCAAACGATACGGATACTTCAGTTCGAGAAACAAAGAATTTTTTTAACGCGGTCATAAAATGTGTGCACAAATACGCGCACGGAGAGCAAAAAGGGAAAAAATCGTCTTGCAAAGTGCCGTAACATTATCGGATTCAGAGGTACGAGGGGGTTGGTTTTAACGAGATTTCTCTTTCGTGACGCATACCATCTCCCCAGTAGCATAGGTTGGCGATAGACCGTACGTATCACTGCGTACTTGTCTTTTTCTTTCCTGGTCTTCTTCAGTTCTCGTGGTGGATTGATTCGCTGTTGAAACACCGTCAAACCATTGATGGGAGCGAAGGTTCGAAACAAATCCTCGTTCGATCAAATTGACGCGTCATCGTACAAAATATTCTGCCATTTTTAATCTTAAAAAAACATTGCAAAATTGTAAAATTACATTTGCTAAACGATGGACAAATTACTGACGTTATATCGTTCTTCTTTGTTTTTTTGTGAAAATTTATTCGACGTACGTTCAAAAGAATATTCTTGTTCAGGATTGTTCGCGGGACGGGACTTTCCCTTGCTCGTGTACGCTCCCACAGGTATCCGTATACGGGAGAGGCGAGTGTCTGCGACATCGAAATGCACTCTCTTGATCGGAAATCGGCCGAACCACCACTCGCCGCATCAACGAGCTAAAACGATATTTGTTTTTCTTCATTTACTTTTTTCAACGTTGGGGAATCGCAGTTTATGCTCTGATAAACAATTGCGTGAGATTTGATGCAAGCTCAGTAACACCCAATCCTCGTTGCGAAATCCGCGGGTTTTCGTTTAGTTTTTATTTTTTGTTTCACCTCTGAACTCTTATTTTTCGTTACTCAGGGTTCGTTTTGATCACTCTTGGTAGAAAGAATTCTACGACCTGTCGAAATCTCCATTCACCATAAGCCGTATTAAGGTACGTCAGTTGATAAGCGTCATCCGGTATATCAGTGTAATTCAAATTTTAATTTTTTTCGTGATTTTTAACATTTTTGGACACTTTACGTATTTAAGGAATTGAATTACTGTGCTAACTTGAAAAACAAGGGCATTGGAATCATTTTTGAAATATTTATTTGTATGTGTACAAACTCGTACATCAATTTTTTTATTATAAAATAATTATAATTCATGCCGTTATAGCAGCCTTTAATTTCATATTTTTTATATTTAACAGATACTTAATTTATCGTATCTCGATTTCATGGAAATTGAAAAAAAATGTTAATAATAAGAATTCGTTAGATGAAGTGGAAGGCCAATCAGAAATTTGTGAAGAAAATACCCATTTATAAAAGAATTATTCTTATGTCATTATGAAATCGAAGTTGAGCTAATGGCTCGTACAAGCTACGTATCCATTAAATAATTTATTTAAAAAAAAAACAAAGCTAGTTTATTTTTATTTTATATCAACCAGGTGACCACAATGAAATATATGATAGAATTCCTCACGTTTAAAGATCCTCCACGCCGTTATTCATAACTGTTTTAGTCATCAACCCGTTTAAACCAAATTTGGTACGTTGTTTCCTTAAAAGATAAACATATAAGTGTCCAAGCGATATTTTAATAATTCAGCTTAACCTTCAAAAATTAATTTCACAAAACCCTGATTTTCAATTACGTCCCGATTATGTCAGATAAAAGAAATAAGTAACATTGCGCCTAGAGGAACTTCTATTTCTGCACATCTTACGATCGATGTTCGTATCGATACTTCCGTAACAGTGACATTGTGGTATAAAAAAGATTGAAGAGTGAATTAGCACGTGGACGATCGTTTTTCACGTATACTCCACTCCCCCTGTCACGATCGTTTCCTGTTGTCCGATTCGTATCGGGAGAAGTAAAAGCAGCGGGCGATTCATCCTTCCATGCGAGGTCATGGGGTACGTACAGATATAGAGGGACAGCAGCGAACGAAAGTGCGAAAGAGGCTGCACGTGGTGATGGGACATTTTTTCTTGCGACTAAATCGGCAACTTAATTGGTAAATCAGTTACGAAAAAAAATTACTTTCGGCCGTCAACCGGTATTGGTGTATCGGTCGATCTCCTCAGTCGTTATGTCCTGGAAGTCTGGAAGATCTTTCTGATTTTCAGGCTGTGGCTCAGGCTGTGGATGATGGTAGAGAGCTGGAATATTTACTGGGAATATTTGCCACCGAATCTATATTGGCTGTTCAAGCTATCTTAGGTGAACAGTAATGAATCGGCATGGCCCCTTAACGTTAGCAACGACATTTTTGGCGATCGCCTCCAGAGGCTACCATGCGAGGGCGGTCAAACGGCTGATAGTTGTCCAATCTCCAGACGGTTTCCAGTCCCCGTTCGAAATAAAACGGAAGTCCATCATCCCGATGCACTGAAATTTTTGAGGCGTCGGTGCCGAAGCCGTGCTTGCCGCGATTCCCCGAGACTTCTGGTTGGTTATTTACCTTGGTAGGGATTGCTCGGTACGTCAAGCGGTTCGTCTAAACCAGGTAAACTTAATAAACGAAACAGACACTCCAAAAGGGAGATGTTGGCTCAACGTAAAAATACGGATCAAGCTGAGGCATCAGCATCGTGATTTTAGTTCGTTAGCCCAGCTTGTGAGGCGATAAACACAAAATCACGTCACAGCCTATACAAGGTTCCTTTTCCAGATAGGTCCGTATAGATACGTGTATAAACGCGTGCGTTAAGCGGCGATTTTGAGGACAATGAAATTCGAGGACGGGCTTCATAGTAGCCAATCATTCCGGCAAGCTCATGCAACTTCCCGTGTCTTCAAACTAGCTTAAACATAAACACGAGTGAATTAACGCAAGCGTCAGTTCGAGTATTTTCCGGTCCCCACAATGAGGGTTGAAAAAAAAGGAGCGTCCTCGAAAGGATCCGCGTGGTACCCGTAACCAACATTTTCCAGAAACAACGGGTTCGAACTAACCTTTTCCCGTCTCTCTCATCCTCCCTCGTTGGATCGCGATCGAAGTCTCTTTTCTCTCCCTCCCTCGCGTCGATGAAAATAGGGGCTGGGGGTTGCGTTTCGTACTCGCAGGTTGGGAAGCAACGTGAAAATCCCAACAAGCCCTTGGCGAATATTCTATCATTCTATACACGGTGCTGGTGTGTATTGGATGGGAAACACGCTCGTCCATCCGTCCATGGACGCACGTATTCACGAGTACATCGACCGGAGAAGACACACGAGCGAACATTCCTTCGTGTGTACGATTAAGGGTGGCGTAGGCGTGGCGAATGACTGGGATCTCGGCGCCTTATTCGTTGAAAACTTTGCGCAAAATCCCGCCCCTCTCGTACAGCATTCATCTCGCGGAGAGTTTGTCGCCCTCTCTGTCATCGCCATCCCCGCGCTCGAACCCTCCCGCACACTCTCCCACGAGTGTCTGGGTGTCGCGTATGCATGTATATTTCCCGGGAGTGGAAAACGTTAGCAACCCCCTGCGAGTCTCGTACTTGTCAGGGTGCACTGAAGTTACGTTCGTATCTGCGTTCCCGTACGAATATGCCTGTATACCGGTGGAGAGTGAGAAAGGGAGGAACAGGGTTAGAGAGGAACGGAGAGAAATAGAGAAGGAGAGGGATGCTTCTGAGTATCAGTGGTGGAAGTTTGGTATACGTGAAAGCAGCAAATACCCCTGCGAATCACAGTTGCCTATACGTATAAGCACAAGGGGTAGTTTTGTAGAACTGTAGAAATAGGGGTAGCACGCAAGCATGCGGACTCCAACACACTTCTGGACCGATCCGTTCTTCCGTCCCTTTCTCACCCTTCGTTCTTCCGCTACACGAGGGACTAGAAAGAGAACGCGACGAGGAAGAGGGATAGGGAGGGCGGTTGCCAGTTGGTGGAAGAGTGAGAGAGGAGAAAAGCTGCGCGAAAGAACCTGCGCGAACAACTGTACTCCGCGAAAGCTCTAGTGATCCTGCGTCTACACTCGAAGCTCTCACTTGCCACTCGCCGCCATCATTCCACTAGTATTTTTTTCCATCCCTTCCCGCACTCTTCATCCTCTAACGCTTTCACGTGCGTTCGCGTACTGCGTACTCCATGCGATAGGGCCACTGCCCATCTACGTATATCTACGTGAATACACACTGGAATATTCTTTCAACCACCAACGACACCCACGTCCCTCCTTCTCAACCACTGTCGAGATATTTCCGTCTTTTCCTCTGACAGCGCCCTCTGAACAACATCACAGAGAACGTTCGCGATCTAAACGAACACTCGTCCTCCTACGTGACGATACATCTGTCACTCATTTAGAGCTTTATTTTTTCATGCATCCTTAGAACGGAGACAAGTTTGCTCGCTGCTCGTACACAAAAGTCGTATTTTTTTTTTTTTTTGTCGAAGGGTTGCAATCACTTTTGGTGATGTACGTCAGCGTTGAAAAATTAAGAATCGTTGAGTTTTGCGGAATTTTAAGAATGCTGAATATTAGAGAGGTGTGAAGAAAGTCCCGTTTGGGTTCTGGTCTGGTCTTGAAGGGTGGGACCAAAATGGAACTTTAGTCTCGAAATATGATGGGCAAATCGGTATTTCGTTGTTACTGACTTTGTCAATAATTACACTGAGAAAAACAATTGGAAATAGCGTTTTTTATGATTTCATGATTTCGTTATTTCTTTTCCATATTTTTTTTTGCATAGAATGTTTCGAGTCCTATCTCTGTGCAAATAGACGGAACCTTCGTGTGATCGGATCTTCTCAATTTTCAATTGTCCAGTTAATGTTTATTTGTGTATGTTTTTTTTAGCCTCACCCTGGTGTCTCGACGTGTATCCATTTTTTTAAGGTAACACAGGGTTTCGGTAATAAAATGTTTCTTTTATTGTGAAGAAACGTCTTTTCCTTGAAAAATCGCAGTTTACGTCTGTTCTGTGTATAAATAGGTTTGGGCAGTAAGATTTTATTATTTATCAATTAGCATGATGTTTGATGTTTTCTAGCAATAAATTTGTAAAGGTTTATAATTAATTCACAGCCTGAACTATACGGATATCAAAGAAATTCCTGTGCTAAAAAATGTTTCGAATGTTTATGTACACAACAATAAATATTGTAAATTGCTGGTTTGGATTCGAATGGAACTTTCGAACAGAATGAAAATTTAATTTTTTTTTTTGCGATACCATTGCCGTTGTACCATTTTTATTGAATCGAATAAAATGTATTCAATCCAATAACGTATTTTTGGGTGAGACATCTCTTATGTTTTGTGCCTTATCACTTCCAGTACAATCATGAAAATTCGAGTCGATGTTTCGACTTTTTGGCATTCGTTCAATTAACTTTCTTGAAGACCCTTAAATATAATTGAAAGTTTATATTCATGTTCCTTTAATTCTACATTCGAAACAAAAATTAGCAAAGACACTCCATTAATTACATCACGTTAAATGTTTTTGTCGACTAAAATGCAGTTCTTTTTTTTTATTTAGAAAATATTTCCCCCAACAAGAGCTAAATCTAACCATAAAACGGTTTTATTTTTTCCCAGTATTCCACAATTTTCATCAATGGAAAATAACATTTTTTCGAAGAATAAATTTGTTATTGTTATCACTATCATCAATATTTATATTTTTAATAATTATTACACAAAATCTTTGTCTTTCAAGATAGAGGTAATCGATAAATACTAAAAAAATCAAAAAACCGTTTATTGATCATACAAATCGGTTAAAAGAGGTGCGATGGAACGAAAATTCCCATTGAATTTCAAAGTAAGGCTCAAGCATATTTTAATACATGGAAACGGAACAATACTTGTAAAAAAGATAAAAATGAAGGATAGAAATATCCTTTTTCCAAGCATTGTCCCGTTCGTTCCTCCCAAATGTTATTTCCATTGAAATATGCATTTTCATTGGGCTCCTTCTCTCATCTGCGTCCTCATCATATTTTCACCCACGTAGGTGCTTTTTAATATTCCATTGAGCGTGGAACAAGAGGGCTGATTGGATTCAAAGATTTGTACAGAAGCAAGAATTTACCGCTTCCGCTGATTCATCCGTTTTATTCGTACACAATTTCATTGCCGAATGACTCAATTTTCTAAAATTCAAAGTGAGAACCAAAACTGATCAAGTCGCATTGTAAATTACATCCTATGGAGAATCAGCAGATTTGATTTATTTTCGAACGTTGAAGTTTAAGAGATCATAATGGAATTTCGATAGGCGATAAAGCTATCTCGAGAAAGCCCAAGCATACAGATATAAATATATGTATAGACACACTGGAACAGGAATGTGGAGAGAGCGATGGAAGAGGGGGCTGAAGTGTTGTTGCGATCCGATTAACACACATCGATATTGTGCCACCGGGATATCCATACATCCATACACATTCGTGTAACCCATGCAGTTGTGTACATTATCCGCGTATAGGTATAGAGATGTGTACACAGAGGCACACTACGGAATAGCGGATTCTCTGGTCTCCCCTCCTCCTGCCCCTTCCGTAGTCGTCCCAGTGGCCCATCGATATCGCAATGCGCACGGACACTTTATCGCAACAGGTGTCGATGCCGATATCCGATTTCAGAACCGTCGATGGTGCGAGGTGCGAAAGGTAGGGATAGCTCAAGCTTGACTAACCCGTTATCAGGAATGTGTTCCCCATTCCCTCGAGGCGAACGTTCCCCTCTACGCTCATGAAGGAAAACCTCGCACAAAGTCTCCCGTCAGATGTTGAATTAAGGTTATGCTAATTTTTCGTAAATTCCTTTGCAAAAGGAAGAAAAAGAGAAAGTACGAGGCACGAATGTTGGCTAGTTGGAAAAGGGTGGGCGGAAGTTTTGGCTCCGAGTGTCACGTTCCCTCGTCAGAAAATGAGTCTCTCTCGAGTTCCCAGCACACTTCAAATTTGCAAGTCTAAAAATCCTCTTTTTCTTGTTCTTTTTTGCTGGTTCCCGCCGTATTCTACGTGTGTGCGTTTTTTTTTTTGTCGTTACTTTTAAGTACGTTTTTTGATACGAGCTTCGTGCAGAAAGCGCGGCAGAGACGAAAGGAGAGGGCGAGAGAGAGAGAGAGATAGAGAGAAAGAGAGATAGAGAGAGAGGGAGCTTTGGAAGCTACGGATGTCGAGAGACGATCACCTCTGTCACTGACGACAAAAGGTACCGCTCGGGCAGACCAACGTCACCATCATACTCCTGCTGGTGGGTGGGACGTTGAAAAATTAGCCCTCCTTTGAATGCAAAAAAAAGTGGAGAGACGACGTGAAGCGGAGAAGATGGAAAAATAAAAGAATGAGAGGAAGACCGGAAAAGTGTATGTAGCCGTGAGCAAATGTGCGCGAGAGGATTGGTAGGACGGAAGAGAAAAGAGAGAGAGAGAGAGAGGGTTAGCGAAAAGCTGCAGGAAAAGAGGAAAAGCGAGAGAGTGAGCGCGAAAGAGGATGAAGGAGAAAAAAAAATGAAAACAAATTCCAAGCGAAGGGTTAGTGGACATAGTCCATGGTTCGGCCAGTCTCGGAGCTCGAAAAGAGGCTCCCCCACACCTAAACAGGAGGATGAAACAGCCCCGTAACGAGGGTGGGATGGCACACCCAACAGGCATCAGCATAGAAACGGCCGTAGCTCGTACAGAGGGAGAGAAGCGAAGGACGAACCAGCAGCCGGAAAACCAGGGGTGCAAACGTAAATACCCCACGTCGCTTCTGTACGTTAACCGTAAGCATTCGCCGACGCCGGCCTCCCTTTTTGTTTTTTCTTCTCCTCCTTTGGAAAAGGGTGTACCGAAAAGTATAGAAGGGAAGAAACGAGAGCGAGGGAGGAAGGGAGAGAAACGACGAGCACGAACCTACGGAAAAGGGTGTAGCCCCGTACGTGTTGCCCTCGTGTAAAAGGGATCGAATGAATAAATTAGCTTCTGCCAGCCGAGAAAGAGGAAGAGAGAGAGAGAAAGAGATAGAGAGGGTGGCGTACATAAGCGAGTAGCCCTGTTGGCGAGTTGCTATGTGCTCGAGGAGGTGGACGATAGGAATGAGAGAAAAAGGTCGACGCGGGATTGGTCGGCTCGCCATTTTGGTGAACCCTTTACGCAATGAGTCTCGCATCGCTTCTCTTAGGAATCCCTTGTAAAGTAACCTTCGTATACCTTTGGCTGCTTCAGGATCCGTCCATACCTTTTTACACAGTTTTTATATACGTACATACGTACACACGCGTGTCCCCCGTTTCAATCAAATTCCGTTCGTACACGCTCGTTCTCCGCCTGCTCCATATTTCGTCTCGAACGAAAAAAAAAAGACAATATCATCGGCGAGCGAGTGTTTCGACTGCGAACGTCCCCTGACCCACAAATTCCGTTACGTTCGTGGTTGCTCGTCCAACTACACGTGTTACCAGATCATAACCGGAGGCCCGTCACGAATCGATGGCTAGTAATAAAATTATTATTTTCAGGCGCACGCCACGAATGGAAAAGCTGGCTTGTTTTCACAAATCGAGCTCTCGTTGGAGTTCATTTAATTTGATGGAGAAGAACGATAAGCCGAGAGGATGCGAGAAAACCAACCTGCTCGATAATGAATCCTGCGGACATTGATTACGGGATGCCGAGACGCTAATTATCCGTATTGTTGGCACCGTAATCTTTCCATCGATTTACGTTGGCTATTCCGAGTATTCGACGATCGGCGTGTTCCGATGAAATTAACTGGATTAGTTTCGCTAAAAGCGGATTGGAGAGGATCAATGTTTGATGCTTGATGCGGAACATGGAATTATGGCTTATCGTCATCACGAGCGTTTCCGCGACGTGTACAATACGAAGCAACGAACGTTCGAGTATTGTCAAGACGAAAGCTGATTCAAGAAATCGACGACAAAGAAAGAACACGGAAAATGAAGCTCCGGGCCAGCAATTGCAGTTGGAAAAATCAGCTTTTTTTAATCCGACGAACTACCATTGTCGATTTTTTGAAATCTTGCTTCGACATTCCGCAGGACTGAACCTTTTTCGAACTATTATGATTTTCGGATGAAAATACTTTGAAAGACAGTTGGCAAATTATGGTTCTTGTTTAGATAGTTTCATTTGTTGGCTCTGTTGGAGCGTTTGTGCGGTGCTATAGTATTAGCATCGATGAATGGAAAACGGCCGAGACTGCGATTGTTCACCGGCTTTCTCATTCTCTCACATCGCCGTTGCGTCAACCTCCTTTATGTTGCATTAATTGCGCGTGGCTGCTTATACAATAGAAGATTGCTATTTCTCCATCGAGGGCTGTAACGGTTTGAACGGTCGATGGTGGTACATACTATACGCATCGACGTTTACATATCCGCGTGGAGGTCCATGTACTCACTTCTGTATGGATACACATGGAGAGGCAAATGAAACGTTCCAATGAAAACGAAAATCTATAGATACGCCAACTTGTCGAGTGTGGAAACGGGTGAAAGGGATCTCAGAGGACTCCATTTAATAGCCAATTTCAGGTACGTCAGTCCCTTAACGAAACGCTGCCGGAGAATTTTGTCTGAATCGTTTCCACGATTGTAGAAATGTAATAGCTCATACTCGTGTGGACCAATCCTTTTTTGACTAGTTAGAAGAAGAAAAAAAAACGCACAATTCTGTCCTGTACGAAATGGCGAATTGCAAGTCGCGCAAGCACGGACCCTTCGTGTTCGATGAAACGGATACCCCGATGAACATCGATAATGTATCGCTCGTTAGATCGAAACGAAAAGTCTTCGTTCTATTTGGGTTTTTTTTTACCTCGCTTAACTACATTTACGTACGACTGAGAAGACAATTGACACGGAAGTCTCCATGAGGTAATGAGCGTGTTACAATCGTTTAATTGTTATTCGTCAATATTTTAACCCTTTGTAGCCCAAGATCATACAATTTTTTATTACTTTGGAATATGATAGGTTTAAACAAATAAAAAAACACGTATTTCTAAGAATTCACAAATATTTATTATTTTTTATTTATTTGGCATTTTAGGGAGTGTAACATTACTGCAACATTGAGTGAAACTATGAGAAAAAAGTGTACTTTGCTAACAATATATGAACAAAATCATTCACTTGCCTAAAGGTTTCGAAAGAACTACAATTTAACACACTTTTATTATATTTTTATAAAATTCAAACTTTCAACGAGTTTTGGCTTGTCACTTTCATCGGCACACGAAATTTGAACTTGCTAAAACTACTAGTTCCGCCGTCTATGATTTGTATTTGGTATTAAAATGTTCGGTGTGGTACGCTACAGTGCAGTGACATTGATTCGAATGATCTAAAATGTTTAGTATACATTTTGGCGGGATTGTTGAGGTTTGTTACAGAAATGTCACACGAGTCTATAAAGGATTAACTCGACAAATAACGAACCGAAGTTTGATGTATCCGTTATTGATAATACACTCGAGTGATGAATTAATTAAATGAATTATTTGTATCGCCCGCAGTGAAAGCGACACTTTAACGTTACGGAGCTTTCAAACTGCTTGACTTTTGCGGGCGCTTACAGTTTTATAAACTCCTTCCCCCGCCATGAAAGTATAGTCCGCTGATAAAAATCCCTCTATTATATCTCGGACGGACGAGTTGGACGATGCAATTATTTTCCAACCAAAAGGAAATCTCGGCCGCAGGAAGAGTAAGCGATAATTTCCTATGCCCGGTAGCCTTTGTACTTTCCCTCTATCCCTTTTCAGCTCTGGGACCAACGACTCCAAAGAGAAAACCGTCGGAAGCCCCGTTGGGGTTGTGTACCAGAACTTCCAATCGTTCGTGATCCTCGGAACCCTCTTTGCCACGAATACACGAAGCTACTGTTGCCCCACCTTATTCAGTTAACGGAATAGGCACTATTGAAAATCCAGATACTCAGACAAGCAGGAAACCCTTTCAGCACGAAAAGTATCAATGTAGAGAAGGCTTGGAAGATTGCGAAATAAGTGGACTATTCATGGAAGGTTTTTTGGGAATTTTTTATTTCTTAATTATCGTATATTCAATGAATAGGGTTGAAAATTTCAGCTTCGTAATTTCTAGTAAATCTTTAATGATGCGACGAATCTGGATGACACTTTGCAGGTCCACGTGGCGTAGTCCACGTTTGATTAAAATCGGTTAGGTAGCCTCTCCAGAATTCGATGAAACGTGCAATTATCTTATCAAATTATTGGATCGTCCTTAATACCACATTTGCACGGCGGCTCCGGGAAAGTTTGGATAAATCTGCGTCGATCAAAATGGATGATCACCGAAGCCGATCACCAATCTTCCATCACCTTCCGTCAGTTCACTGACGTTTGTCTTTTTCTTCCAATAATGTCTCGGAGACGAGGTCTGAAAGTGAACACCTTTCAAATTTGCACATTTAGAACAACGACGCAACGTTTATCAGGATCAATAGCACACAGACACAAGTCCATTTATTTTGTGACATCGTCTAGCTACTACTTGACGTATCAGAACAAATTGTAGAATGTAGAGATTCCTGAGGAATCTCTACGTTCTATAATTTCAAAAAATGGCAGTGAAGCTGGAGAACGATCGAAAGGTTCGTAGATATAGGCGTTTATTGGCGCGTTTAAAGATTCGGAACCTGCGAGCGGCCATTAAAGCTTGATCGAGAGGATTCGAATGGTGGAGGAGGAAGGGCATCGGGAAACTGTGGGAGCGAGATATTCCGTGCGTGCGTGAGGGTATGTATGTGGACGAGAATCGCAGAGAGGTTGCAGGGGGGTATGATGGGGAATAGGTTGGTAGAGCAGGCTAGATTAATCAAGGGGGTTCCCGGGTGGTGGCGTTGGGTCAGAGTTGTACGCGTTCGCTGATAACGAATCATCGACATTTTTCAAAATGGTCGCCGACTGAAATTTCCTTTTATCCCAGTTACTGCGCGCTCGGGCGTTCGGACTCATTACAAAATTATTTGAATATCAGTTCGAGCCGTTGAAACCGCGGAAATACTGAAAGGTAATACCCAAAACTCCTTTCATACGGTTTTGATGAAAAGAACGTTATTCGATCCTCGGCTATGGCTCGTGATCGCATTTTATCTGAATATACGAAATCATGGAATAATTTTTATGTTCCGTTTCAAAGTGACACATCCATTACGAATCGTGGATGGTGGTAAGTTACTCATTAATCGAAGATTGCAATTTGGAGGTTTTGCAGAAATTTAGAAATTCTTTACCACTACTCGGTCGTTTGTTTTCCACGAAAACTTGTATTAAAGGTATTACTGGATGAATAACAAAAAAACGCGAAATTTTTGGAACTTTTGAAGAACTATTATAGTTCTTGATGGAATGGTAGTACACGCATGATTTAACATATTTTCATTTAATAATTTAGTAAACATACAAATTCAAGTAGTGGCCAAAAAACGTCAATAGCATTGATCGCCGTCTGTTTGATAATAGCGTGTACGCGAAATCCCAAAAACTATTGAAACAAACGCCTCGAAAAAAAATACACCCATTTTAGATGATATAAACCATGATGCTTCATTAATAAAAAGTAGTCCATTTGCCACCACTATTGGATAATTGCCCAGTATCTTCGAGGCATATTTTCATACATCTGAAAACAGCTCCTCACCTTTCATGCTGAGCTGGATTGGTTTGTTCGCGTAGCTGGAACAGGTCGGATACGAGAAGGTGTCCAAAACAGAAAAAAAACAACGTTTAAATCACGGTGCAAACTTTTGCCCACATCAGATGATTTTTGACGTGTTTTTCGGTCAATGGACGTTCATCTGTGTCTCGGTTGACAAGTGGTACTTTCTATGCAAAGCGTCTTGGAGAAAGAGTCCAGCTACCTTCTCGCGTTCGAATTTATCCTCCATCATTTACCAGAACAAAATGTAGCCGTCCACGATTTTATGAAATAGACTGTACCATACGAGATCCATCGTGGATATCGTACAAAATGAAGCTACGCTTGATCACAAGAGAATCCTTCGTTTAATGAAAAATCGAGTTGCGAACAAGAGTGAGCTCTCTCGCTCACTCGGACACGTCACACCACGTCACTCCCCCTCTCGTGCAGACTCCGGCGCCGATGTCGTTTCGAGATAGCAGCATCATTTATACTTGCTCCATATATAGATACGTACGTGACTGGGAAAGCAAAACTTTTGAAAAATGATACCCCAAATGTCCAGGGAGTTGATGGCTTTTATAGGCTTTTTTTCTCTCCCTTTCACACTTCTTTCGCGGCAATCCTTCTCCCTCCCGCGTAACCTTCCTCGTCCTCACTCTGTTCCTCCTAAGTTACCCCATTTGCAGACGCGGACGATCGCTCTGAACCTCGGTATTATATCAGATCTCTTATCTCACGCACTGGAGAAACCTGACAAAAACGTAGATCGAGAGTTACGAGAGAATTACGCGAAGGGTACATGGGAGGAATAAAGTTATCGATCGGTAGCACCTTTCCTTCGTACCATTTTTTGATCGTAAAAAATCGGTTTAAAAACTGGGTTCGAAATGTTGTGAGGTTATGTTGATCATGACCTTGACCCTACAAAGCACGTTAACCTCGCAAAATTTTTAACGTTGAAAATTCGAAGTGGCTATCTTTCAGATACGGTCGTATATTTTTTTCTTTGCAATGTTAATTTGTGGATTATTCTACACACGATTTATTTTTTCAAGTTATTACTTCATTCATCGAAAAATTCATTCATTAATATTTTCCATGCTTACTTAATTTGTTAATGAATACTTTGATTTATCAATTTATTACTTTATAACTTCGTAAACTAATAAAGAAATTAGGTAGTTGTTTATTCCATCAAAAATATTCATATATGCATCAATCTCTTTACTTATTAGTTATATATTAGCTTATTCATTGATGTACAATTTTCATCAAACTCTACGGCGTTGTTGTTAACCGCTTAACGTTTGGAACATGTTTTAACTGAAACAAAAAAAAATCGGATCCATAAAAGATACAGACTGGATGAATGAAACGAGTAGTTATCGCGAAAATGCTTAGACGCCTCGGTTAACCTTGATCAACGTGTTTCCTGTCAATCTGCGTATCGTCTTTCACTAATGGGCCTGGCGGAGTGACAGGCACGACGGACCCCTCAAATGCTGTTTACACATCCCTATCACCAGGTATAAAAATAACTGGACGAATTTTCCAAAAATTGTTTCGCTCGTTCTCTCGTTTCTGTATATCGTCCCGTCCTGTAATTTCGCCTCCAGATATCGCTCGTGTCTGGGAATACCACGAGAGTGGAAAAGCGGAGAAAAAAATAAATAAAAGGAAAAACAAGCCACAGGAATAAAGAATAAACGGGCCGGACGTAGGTTAGATTAATGGTTGAGAAATGCAAATTGTCGGCGCAAGCCCCACCGGGACTGAAGCTCAGGGGTGTCGGAGAAAGGGTGGTAGAGAGTGGTCTCGTCTCTTTCTACCGCGAAGGGTCACAGTTTTTCAGGTTTTCTCCGTTGGTGACCGAGGATTTCTTGTCGGTGCAATGTTCTAACGAAGAGGTGTGCACGTACATGTATAAGTGGACGTCGTCGTCTCGATTGTGACCGGGACTACCGTCGAGGCTCGGGTACAAAAACCCCTTAGAAATATATCGTAGGTCATTTCCCTTGCTAAATGCTCGTAGTGTACAAAAACGAAATAAAAAGAAAGAAAAAGAATAAAAAAAGAACGACCAACGGACCAGCAGCTAGAGCAGTTGAAACAAATAAAAGAAAAACAAGGGGAAGAGAACGTGACGTACACGCAACGGAACCTTCGTGTCCCCCATATATCGGCGTCGCATGCGAGGTTCGTGATGGAAAGAGAAGCAAAGGGCAGGAAAAAGGGAGACGGAGAGGGCTCATTTCGTCGTCACAGATGAGCCCCTGGAATCTCCCGCGTTTTCCCGCTGTCATACTCCGAACATGTACCACTCGAGTACACGTGTGTTTTCCTTCGCGGTGCCTCTCACTTCCACCCTCCTATTGAACATTCCCTCCTCCATCTCAGAGACAAGGATACCAGGGAGTGTATAAAAATGGTTGGGAAATTTGTTTCACGAACCGAATGAAAACGTAGTGCTGAGGGGGAAGCATATAGAGATGGAGAGGGAGGGAGTGATATTCGAAGCAATCGAAAGAGGGCGAGAGAGAGAGAGAGGGAGAGGGTGAAGGAGAGTGTCCAAGGGTCGTCCAACGAGCTAGAACATCCTGAAGGATAATTTATTTTTCCGAGGATGGATTAAAGCCCGGTTGATTTATTCGCGCTGTGTTTATTCGCGTGTACGTATACAGTCGATTGATTATCGCCAATTTTCATTCTCGCACCTTTCTCCCGATAACGATGTACGCTGCGCTTCAAGCTTTCTCTTTCATTCGTAGTAGCTATCGCGAGGACCATTTCTACGGGTTATACGATAGAAAAACTGTCATCTGGCTGTCTCGTTCAATCCTTCGCGACTCTTCATGCCTGATGTTCATGGTTTACAAAACATTTCAACGTCTGTAAACATAGCCTGGAGTCCTTCTCCTGACCCGAGTTAAAAGATGTCGAAAAGGATCACGAATGATTGCTGGCTCTTGATACCAAGTTAATCCAAAGGATCTTGGCCCAAAAACATTGGAGACTAATTTTGGTTCGTTGGAACTTCGTTCAGGTCGTTATGCCCCTGTGAGGAACCTGGTATTTTCCATTTTGCAACATTGGCCAATGAAAGCCCGATGTACGCATTGGGGGTGATGGTATTTTTTACTCGTCCCAAAAAAAGTGCAAAGGTTTGGTAGATATTAGTATTCAAACTTCCAGGACCATCTGAGACCACGAAAAAATACGAGTGGTGCAAATTTACAGGGTGGTCGGAACCATTTTGTTTTGCGGAGAGAGCGAGAGAGAGAGAGGGGAAAGCAACTCGATTTTTTGTATTTTTTGTCTACACCCGGATTTCGCAGTCGCTACTTCTCTTTGCTTTACAACGGTGGACCATGCGTGTTTAGGTGTTTCCAGCTGGTCATATTTCCGTGTGATATCAACGGGACATCGGAGCCGCGAGGGAACGAAATACAACCGGTACTATATCGCAATTAACACTCTGGCTAATCCGCTTGGGCAATGAGACTTCACACGAATGCTTTTCGGTTTATCGCTTCCGCATGATACGCGAAGCTTCTGGCTATATATTTTCATAAGACGAGTTTCTAAAATGTAGGTATTTACCTGAATGGAGAGCTCGCAAGATTCATCACGTCTGTCATCACGTCTGAATGATGGATCATTCGAATCAATAAAAAACAAGGTACTTATGTATTGAATAGGAATATTATTTATTTATTTATCGATTTATCAATTTCATCAAATATATAATCGAATGAGAATATAATAAGTCAGTTGATGAATTAATCGAATATACTGATATATTATATTATTGAATTAAATGATCAAATTCATGTACTGAAATTTTGTTAAATTACCAACTTTAATTAATCAGTTCGAATTATTATGTGTTGCAGCATATTTTATTTGTTATAAATTAAAATTGGTAGCGACTCTTCCCCTCATTAGTTTGTTGTTGGGGACTTAAAAATTGGCTCATCAGCATTGGTCAGCTACTTTTTACGTGACGTGGAAATAAGCATAAAATTTCTATTTTATTTGATAATTGACAGATGAAAACGTTTCATCAACCGTTAAAAAATTCGTACGTATCAATGAATTCATTTTTTTTTTAACGGTTGATCAAACATTTTCATCTTTGATTTTTGTCACAGAGGATGATAAAATTGTATTAATTTGTCAATTATTGGGTTCCAAAAATATAAAAACGTCCCGATATTCAAACGAAAGGTATTTTTAAACGCGAATCAAAGAGATACATCTGTGTCGATGTAAAACGTCGAGCAGTTTCGTAGAATTCGTTGGCTGTCAAATGGTTCGTGATCAACGTGAATAAAACCCGGCAATTCACAATACAGTAGGCAAATTTTCGTTTCCACGTGAAAATAATTGTTGGTACGAAGACATCTGTGTTCGTAAGTTGTCTGGAATTCAGATGTCGGATAGAAACACAGGTATTCAGGGTGGTATGGAGTTTGGTGCGAACAGCTCGTAAACGTAAATCTGACCTGCCAACCCGCAACTTCTCGCTCGCTCTTTCCCCTCGTCTCTCCTGAGAATCCGGCGAGCTGGAGGCGTATGTTGGTTATATCCACGCTGTACGGTACACGAGAGAATTCATCCCATGGACTTAACGGTGTGAGCGTAACGCGCAAAGAGCGTGGAACGCGAGGGGCAGCGGAAAAAAGCTCGGAGAGGTGGACCAGGAAGTTTCGTAGGCGAGAGGAAGGCTGAGCTCTTCTACGAAGGAAAAAAACTGGAGATAGAGCATTAGGAAGAACAAAAAAGGGATAAAAAGAAAGACAGAGAGAGAGAGGGAGGGGGGGGGAGAGCTAGGTCGTAGTTACACTTATTTTCATTCGCGGTACCTCAGTCGGAAGAGAGAGTCCTGCGGGAGGATCTCGCAGTCTCATTTGTTACCCTTAATGTCCTTGGAGTCTCCCTCCCTTTATTCCTGCCGCTACCATCCCACCAATGCGGTAGATCTTACTGAGGATATATGACCCTTCGTACGAGCTTTTCTTTCTCTCTCTCTCTTTTTCTCTCTTTCCCTCTCCTGCTAGTTCTCTACATCTATTCTCTCCTCTTTTCCTCTCTTTGAATATTTCATCGTATTTTGCTTCCTTTACTCACAGAAATAGAGATGGAAATTATAGCATATTTTCTATCGAGTGAGTCCGAAAGGCATACGACGTGGAGGCACTCCTGAAGATTTATACGGACGGTATACGCGACTAGAAAAACCGTTACCGCGACGTCTATTTAAATTGCACGATCGTGAGGGTTCATCTTCAGAAATTTAAAATCTCGTTCATCTTAACGCGCGTTCGCTCCCAATGGATTACGTGATTTAAGGTCGTATGCGGCAGAACCATGATTGTTGAATGAGTGGAAAAATTGAGACGTGAAAAGTTATGTTAAGTTGGGGTGGGGGGTTGGTTTAATGGAAAGTACTTTATAGTAATTATTATTGTACCTTCGTGAATTGCTCATTACGCGCTATTTAGATTTTTTGCGCAAACGGGAGCTGGGTAGATCGCGATGAACCATTATTGGCTGGTAATGTCACAGGAATTTATCGTACTCTGGGACACGTGGAAAATGGGGTTTTTTATTAATTTTATCGAATATTTTGGCCATATGAAATCTGGATTATTTCAACTCACCATTTGATATTTATTTCGATAATTAAGATTATTTGAATATTCGAAATTTCTTCGATATTTCGATATTTGAGATTTTTGCAATATTTAAGATTTTTTCCGTAGAGATACGATGTCGTTGATCGAGTTATTTGTCGACTAGAGCTTTTAACTCCGCGTATCGCGAATGTTTCACAGAATTTCACCGAACATCGTTACCTCAGAATAATTAAAGGAACCGAATGATTTTCCTTCCAGCCCAACATTAGTACCTTCGTTATACGCATGCGCGCGGTATTTCGAGCTCTCAGCTTTATCGGTCGATCGATCGTAAATACATCCGCATATCTGGATGAAAGCATCAACGGATATACGTGAAACGTTCTCACGTCGAGCTATCGCCCGGATTACTGAATAAATCGTTCCCCTGGTAACGGAAGATCTATCTCCAACTGAAATTCAATTTTCGCGGGAAATGGCGAGCACAAGACTTGTACGAAAGCACCGAGTGGTAGCGCATCGTTCTGTCGTGTGGTAACGTTTTCCGCGATTCGCCGCAGGACGAAGGAGAAGTTGAAGCGAGTTTACCGGGAGTTTGGAAAACGTCCGGAGTGATGGTGCGCAAGCGTTTCGCGGTCAGACTCACTTCGACAATGAGGACCTGGAAAAAGGGAGGTTACAGAGTGTGGGCGCGTTCTCGCGAGCCCGGGACGGAAATATCGCATCGAAGTTGGCAACGCTCGATCTACGATCGCTAATCAAAAACTTGCACTTGCCCGCGTCACCGACTATGCTGCGCGGTACATATGTACGTATGTACAATACGTGTACCGGAGAACCAAACACTGCGAGTTTCGAATTGCGTTAGAGATTGGTTCAGTTTGAAACTGTGGCCTCGTCAAGCATGAACGTGTCATTGGATGTGTACAACGTGTAGAAATTAGAACGAAAGTTCAGAGCCAAACGAAATGCAAGGCAAAAGACGTCATTACTGGCCAAAATGAGTCCCCATTGTACCGTGTTACAATTTCCCAATACCCCTTTGGTGTACTAGGAAACAAGTAACAGTTCGTTTAACTGACTCTGATGAAAACCCCTTTGTGTATCTTTTTTTTTCATTTTTAAATCTTTTCGTTACTTAGGGATATTACGATACTTAATATTTTTGTGATATTCAATATTTCAGCGATAATTAAAATAATTAAAATGGTTCGTTTCAATATTTAAGGTTTTTCCAATGTTTAAGATTTTTTCGATACTCAAGATTTTTTTGAAAATCCCTGCGCTCTCGAGGCTTGTCAATATTTCGAATCTGGTCGATCAGTGACCAGTTATTTTAGCTATCATCTACTCTATGAAATCACATTGACGATGAAGCCATGGAATAAACTTTATATAATATTTTTTATTCCTGACGCGGCAGTTCTAGGAGTATTTACGCACTGGGATGTACGAGTGAAAAGTGTCGAGTTCAAAAGTGAGTCTGATCGTGGGAAGTCGAGTGGAGAAGAAAGAGAGTGAGAAATAGCTGAAAGCGAGGAGAGCGAGAAGGTTGGAAAAAACGAAGGGGATGAAATAGCACAGGAGAGGCTTGAGCTCTTTCTATCGTCGTATAGCGCTGCTACTGGGAGCTGGTAATATGAATGTGCTGTCAGTAGCAGCGGCTCCTTGCCAAGAACGTACCGTTTTTGCTAATATGCCCGGTTGAAGGGAATATTTACGAGGATACTGGTCGTTGAAAAGAAAAAGAACCAAAAAGAAGACGAGAGAAAAAATACAGAGGCGGAACACAGAGGAGGAGAAAAAAAGAAAACGTCGAGAATTCTAGTTGATGGTCGACCAAATTTCTGGGGACCATTTCGATCGGAATATCTTTTTTTTCAACAAGCTCATACGATTTTCATGTTTTTCCGAGGGATGCCATTTCTGACCCCTCTCAATCCTTTCGGCTCTCATTGACGCTGTCTTGAAAGCAGCAAACGTAGGTGGCAATTGATTTTCACCCCCTCGTAATTGGCATCTGTCTCACCATTGTTTCCCTCAGCTACCACTTTCTCTCCTACCACTTCTCCACCTTATTTTTCCATCGCGTTCATTCGCCCACGAGAGGGAAAACCGCCCTCGAGCTTCTCCGCGAGTAATTCAATTATCAATGACGAAAGTGTCTTCCGCCCTCGACTCTTTTGTAAGATCGAATTTAATAGACGGGGACCAGAGCTCCCTGATGAAAATTTTCATCACGATGCCCTTCGGAATGAGTTTCAGGTCTCTTCTTCCTTCCCTTTCGTACGAGGCTGATATTGGACTGGATTTTTAACTCCTCAGCAAAACTGCGCATGCTCCTCCGTCCGAATATCTGATTGGTTCTTGGATTATCTCAAATATTTAAGGTTATAAATGGCATCGAGTCTCGTATTAGGTATTGAACGAAAATTCGTATTTTTTTCAATGAAACGAAATTTTTTATTCATGGAGGATTTTCATTGGTGAGGTTTGCTTAATTTTATAAATTTTCTGGTATCTTCAAACTCGCTTATTATTATTAACTCAAATATTATAGAAAGGCGATTCCTTGAACATTCAACGTCTGCTTGCGAACGTTTGTAAACAGCGTAAAACTTTGAGAAATCTCTGAGTTACGCGTGGAGAGTATGAAAAAAGAAAAAAAATTTTGTTACCAGGTTTTACGTGTGTAACTTGACTCATTCGGCTCGAAGACTTTTCAAACAGCCCTCGTATGTGCATACGATAATTAAAATTTTATGAAACAATTTTGTTGTTCGATAAAAAAAAATATACGAATTGGAATCCTCTAACGATTATCGGTTGAAGAATCGTCCGGAAAATGCAACTTCAGAATTACATATCAACAGTAAAAAATTCAACACAGCGCGAAATCGGCTCTCGCGTTCGTCTTTTTTTTTCCATGATAAAAGGTACGGGGTTACTGGAACACGCGCGCAAAGGGTCGATCGAGCGCGTCACTTTTTTACGAAGTATCGAACCGTTCGAGAGAGATCGATCGCGCATCCACATTGAAACGATAACCGCGATTTTCAACCACGATTTTTTGCGAATGGATCTTGTGAAGGGAAACGAGAGAAAAAAAAGTATCATATTTCCATACAAGCCGCTTAAACTCTCTTGCTTTTGAAAGAATCGTGGTGGTAGTAGTTGGGAGTACAAAAAAAAAAAGAGAAAAATATTGAGAGCTCGTTCTGTAACGAGCGAGCGGCCATCTTTAATCGAATGTACTCGGAAATGATGAGAGGACGATCTCCCTTTCGCCTCGTGAGACTTTTAATGAAGGTTCCCTACTTTATCTCTGCCTTTGATTTTCTCCGCCCTTCGGTACGTCCAGGCTCTACGAAATATTTCTCCTGAATGCGGCCCTGTTAAGTTAACCTTGGTTGGTGATTAACGGCGATTTGGCTGCTTTCGACCAGAAACGAGGGAGAATCGGAGGACGCAAAAAGGGAAAAAGAGAGGAGGCGGCGAGTCAAGGGGGAGGGGGGTAGGAAAATAGGAAGGGCTGAAAAGTAATGCAAATAAAATATCGCAGGATATTTCGAAGGCACATAGATGATACAGTACCTCTGGACATTGGCGCGCAGTCGCTTTCTGTATTTTTAATTCTACGAGGGATGGAGAGAGAGAGAGAGAGAGAGGAAAAGTGGCGACGAAGAGAGACTACGGTGCGGGAGTCAAAAGGAGCGGACCAGGCCTCGTTTTTTCGTAAGGGCGGTTCCCGCGACGCCATTTTGTCCGGTCGGAAGGGTCGCGCGCACCCCCGACAGCCTCTGAATTTACTCTAATTACTTTTCCCTGGAATTACGCGTTGCGAAAATGTTATTGGTAACAAAGAGCTATCCCGGGAGCTTGCTGTTGCTCTGGGCACCCGAAATATAATACATGAAAAGGATGAATGTATAAGCGAATACACGCACGTGAAATTTCGTCGAAAATCAACGGTGCTTTTTCATCTTTTCCCTATTGCCCCGTTTCTCGGTCTCTCTCACTCACTTTCTCTCTCTCTCTCTCTCTCGGACTCATGAGCTCGATAAATTAACTAGCATTTAAAAACTCTCGAAACTATAGAATACTCCAGATTTACTCGATAATACTGTTCATTATACATTTTCGATTCGGCGAAAATACGTTTAATAGTGAAAGGCAAAAAGCATAATACGAAATAATTTTTTGAAGTTCGCTTTTTCATTGTGTACTTATTTTTGTGAATTTACTGATCGATCAACAACAGTTTATTATTGACCCAACGAACCTCAACCGAACGAACCTAAAAATATGTATAATTATTACATTTTGTTTCCCTTTTACAAAATTAGGAAAATTTGAGTTCGTAGAAAAAAGATCGATTTTCGACCGAACAAATGTGAGTTATTATTAAGTTTTTTTTTCGGTCGAATATGATACTTTTTAGTAACAACTAGACAGTTACGGCAACCCCTAATGTGAGACACAAGCTGTTCCTTTGCACGGAATTTAATCCGAAACAACCGATATTCTCATCGATATAGATGACACCGGAAGATACAAAAAATTGTAACAAATGGAGAAGAATGAGTATCACTGAAGATCTTTTACCACATCACGAACGTTTTTATCGACTTTTCGTTGTAGAATGTGAGGAATTCTTACCATCACCTGGCGGCCATTGCCAAAAATCCGGGTTCTCTATTTCCCCTGAAAACTTCTGGTCAACGACAAGAAATGTCAAAAAAGTATGCGAATGTATAATCAATTATCAACTTGGCGAATTTCTCGACTGGTTCGCGCGAACCCTTGGCGACCTTGATAGCCAAACGATAAATAATAAATATGGGAAGCCGATCGCTGAAAGCAACGAACATCCTATATGATGAAATTCCTCGAGTCCGTTCTGGGCTGAACCAGTGATCGAAATAAACGACGATACGTGTATGGGAGAGCCCTCGGTGGTGAGAGGAGAATCTCATTCATAATGGAACGTGCGCGTGCCTCTCGAATCTACAGAGGCCTCTTCCGCGTATATCGCCTGTATCAATGGCGATACCGAGCACAAAGGGGACAACACTGGAACATATGCAAAAATTTCTATTCACAAAAGAAGGGAAAATCTTCGTTCGACAAACCCCGGACACGGAACTTGCGCTTCCAAAATCAAAATGCGTGGAGAAATACGTGAAAGGAACAAAAAGAGAGAAGAAAAAGAAAAAAAAACACACAAAAAGAAGAGCGACGAAAAGAGGGTGAAAGAGGGCTGTTGGTGTCGCTGGAATCGATGTCCAATACAAATGTTTCGAAAAGGCTCGAGGCGTACGATTTCCGGGAGAGAATCACCGAATTACGATTCGAAAGGGTGCTCGGAGCTTTAGACCGAAGCTTTTGGGAGCAATTTCCAGAAAGGGTCGCTTGGTACCCTAATTCCTTTGGTGGCTCTTGTATTTCGAGCTAATTCGAAAAACTCGTATCTGAGGGTGGTAAAATATGGCGTGCGTAATCCCGTAGACGTCTACGACGATCCAACACTGAAGCTGACAGAGCCAAATGAGACTACCGAATTTCTTTTATTTCTTCAGTCTAAAGCCAGCTGGAAAAATGGCGTTGCCTTTCGAAGGAACGCTATCTAATCATGCGTGTCACGGATAAGGGCTGACCGTAACACGGAGGGTGATCCCTCCGTACGTATATAGTATAGTATACCAAGAGACAAAAATCCGTGGCTCGGGAGACGCCGTGTATATTAACCATTACCAGAAGAGAAGCCACCAGAGAGAAAGGAAGAACGAAAGGGAGGTTGCGACCATAATCCCCGATCAGGATTTCGCGAAACGCTTTTATGAATACGAAAATGTTCCTTTGTTTGCTGAAAAGCTTTTGGCTCTTGCGCGATAGGCCTTCCATCTCCCTCGCTGACAAAGACTCGTGGTAAACAAAGATGGCGAATGGAAAAAAAAGAAATCTGTATCGTGGAAAAGGCCCGCTGCTTTCGGTAAGAATCCCAATAGCTGGGGCTCAAACGGTTGAAATGCTAAATGATCTTGGGCTTCGTTAATGTTAACGGTGATGAGGACAGGGAAAGTCGGAGGGAGGAATAGAGAGAGACAGAGAGAGAGAGAGGAAGAGAGAATTAGGGAGATACACGGTAAGAGGGAGAGAGAAGAAACGAGTAATACAGCGAGAATACGAAAAGTCGTATAAAACCCACACACTCGTGGCACCGCTGTTCCTGATAGGCCAATGCTTTTTTCGGGACAAGCTCTCCGGGAAGATGGCCGATCCCTTTTCCCCATTTTTCCAACTCTCTTCCTCTTCGGCTCTATCTAAACTTGTTCTCTCTTCCTCTCTCGTTCGGTAGGAGTCTCCGTACAGAATTGCGCGCAAGCACCCTCATCCTCATTGTCCTCTGCCAGGGGGCGAAAGCCCTGCTCGCCCTCGCTTGTCTCGGACGTACGACTCTCTCCTCGTGGCCCCGGAGAGAGAGTGTATACGAATCTAGAGAACCCCTCTGTGTTCCCCAGCTGGACCACGGGCAACGCGGTACTTTGAAATATTATCCAGAGACGGTGAGGGTGGAAAGGAGTGAGAGGGAGATATCTGCAACGTCGTATCGCGCCCCGGAGTCCTCTACGTCCGGCCAACAATGAGATATCATCCCTGAGTAAAACAAAAAAAAACAACAACGGCCTGACCCTCCCTTCGTGCTTGAGCACCCATCGGACCACCCTCCCCTCTGTAGACACCCCATTACAAAACTGAAGGAGTCTTTGTCGACCGAGAATTTTTCAGATAATTTTTAATTAATCTGTTCGCTGTGAATGGTCCGAAAAACTTTTTCCCTCTCTCTCGGTCTTGGTCTCCGTAAAGTCTCTCTCGCGACCGCTTCGGTCTTCACTCGTGCATGTCTCTTTGAGGGACATGCTCTGAAAGAAGAAAACAAAACAACCAAAAACTTTGGCAGGCCCTAGAACCTGATGCGAAAGAACGTATGCTGATTGCTTCATTTTCGTGACAAGTTGACGAGGGAAGCAACCCTTGTACATCGTAACCAGAGGACCGGTAGTTAAAGATTACCGAAATGGGAAATTCGGGCTGATGGGCCTGTTAACAAAACGTTGATGAGATTGGAACATTTGAGACGGTCGAGCACATTTATTATTCGGTCTGCCGGTACGTTTTGATGTTTCATATCCCAGTTTCACGTCTTTGTAAAGTACCTATATCTTTAAGCAGTAACATCCTTGGTACCAGGATCTAAATGTGCTACAATCATTTCTTATTCACTAGGGATGATTGTTTCAACAACTGTTTTTGTAATAATGAAATTCTTGATCATCGTTGATGATATGAGCTAAGAATTCGAATTTACGAATGTGCCATACTATCTTTTTTTAAATCTCGAGTGGTACGTCACCAATTTTTATCTTTTCAATTACACGTGATTTTTGATTAATTAGAAGCTACTTCGTTTGTTCTAATCAGCTTCTTAAGTTTATGATTCTATTAAAATCGTAATATTCCTCATAATCAAATATAACGTACATATTAGATTGTCAGATTAATCGACAAAATTAAAATTCCTTTCGTCCGTTTGATTCAACCGCAAACGAGCGACGAAATTTTGTTTTCCAAATTCCTACGCGAACTCGCCAATCGATTGTCAACGTTGTATAGCCGATCGCACTCGTACGAATTTATCAAACAAAAGCGAGAGAAAAACAGAATTATAGAGGGGAAGTTATTGATAGCCACGGCGAAGAGCGATGAGGTATTAAAAAAAAAAATAAAAAAATTCAATACCGCTTGCTTGCCGAGGTGGGTTCGTTAATAAGCAAAAATCTGTCACTTCTTGACTGCGTCGATGGTCGTGCCAATTTACTCTGCCGGAGATCGTTCGTCACAGCCAACGAGTCTTTTATTTCGCATGTATGAATATATCGTATAAGGGTGCTTTCTACCGGTTATATTTAAGCAATTTTTAATGGAATTTGATCCCTCTTGTATTCTTTCAAGATTATAAATTGTTCGAAGCAATTATTGGTCTCGGGACCATGACGATATTCGAAATAATATTCGTGTCATTATTATATAAATATTCCGAAGTGAGGACGCTTCTAAAATAAGACATATATTCTTTACGGTTTATCGTAGGAAAAATGATCCCGAAAAAAAAAGAAATTGTCGATTTTTCAAACTTCTTTTGTATTTCAACAATTTTGAGAATTGTGTATTGTGAAATTGATAGATATCTTCAAAAATAGTGTGTTTTCCCTTATCGTGGGTGGAAAAGAATCGGCGTAACAGGAAATCGGATATGTAATCATTCGTCTGGTAATTACGTTAATTTTTATCGTTGTTTAACCAAAACGAAAGTAAATATTCGTTTGGCTTGTGCCATCATCAACTATCATATTGGACGATAATAACAAAATTCGAAGCGATATTAAAACATACAAAACCAGAAATTTATGCAATTGACAACGAAGATGGACAATTTTTATCGTGTTTTTCGTTTTCTAAGTTGAAGCTTGAATCATCGAGTACGCGAAAGTTTTTTTTTTTTGTATCGATTTCGTTGGTATCTGTTTATTGAACCCGACACATGGAAAACAGATTTATCACAATAAAACGACACTTCGAAATCATAAATTGGTTGCTGGATTAATCTTCATCAATTAATCGATCGAAATCTGCGTTGCCTTGATAATTTGTAAAACATGGAGCCACGTTTTGGTCGTGAATGAATATTGCACGAGTCTACCAACTGATATATAGCGAAGTATCCAATTTCGTTTGTGGTGATGGCAATCAACGAATCTTGTAATGATACCTTGCACGCAGCCAGCCTTTTCCCTGATAGAAAATCAGCAAATACCTCATTACATTTATGGCGAAATGAATGTACTCATTAAATTTATGAAAGGTTGACAGTCTGAATAAACGTATTATTAATCGTGGATTATTGCGCACTTCATTTCCCCGGAATGCAATCAGAGTATCATTCGTCATTAAAGTTTGTCCAACAACATCGGGATTCAAAGCTTGTGTCACCAATAACGATAACGACATCAACATTCCTGTTGGATTCTTCATACCCTTTGCAAATAAATACACCGTTGTGTAATGGTTATTTTGCGAGAGAGAAAGCTTATTTATGGTTTGCCAATTTCGAATTATCGATCCCCCAATGAATACGTGAAAGAACTATCCTCGTCTTCTCACTCTTCAATTTTTAATTGGAAACGTCAGTTTTTCAAATTATCATTTGCAAGATGTGAAATAGAAATAAAGCGAGTTTTTAAATATATTTCAGTCGAATATTGCTATGGAATAAAAGTAAATGAAGAAAAAAATTTTGTTTTATTGATTATTCAATTAATAATGTTTATATTCTTTTTCAGGAAAATCACTGTTCTTTGGTCAGATTTTTCGTACGATCAGCTGGTCCATAAATAGAATACTACTTCCGAATGGTTCAAGGATTTGTCTGGTGGCGAGGAAAGTTGGTCCCACACGTGAAAACGCAGCCGACGGCAAGGAATGTTCGTCAATATCGACCTCTACTATTCTATTTTATCGTACGTGAGGCAAATTAAAATTTTACACGGAATTTACTTCAGGGCGTACCTAGAATCATATCTCTATATCAAAGCCAACTTTGATTATGAATACTCCGTTTATAATAAAGCAGCTTCGATGCGAATCAGATAAAATTTTTGGAATCGCTCGGCCATTGATCTGGCAGTGAATCTTAATTTTTTGAATTTTCTCTATGGCAGGAAAAACGGTTTTCTTTTTATCGAGATTCATCAAGGGCTCTTTTGACACGAGAAAAATCCGATATAAGATAATTATATGAAATTTATTGTTGATTCGTGTTTATTATGGGAAAAAGTCAGATTTGCATCAGTGGATACTCAATATTTACAATTTTTAGGATTTCCGGTGTGCCTAGAAGCATTTTTGATTTGGGAATGATGAAATAATTTATATGTTTTTAATTATCCGTGTTATCAGAATACTTCATATAAAAAATGTCCGCTCGCCTCCTGCAAATCGCAATTTTTATGTTTCGGGGTCCCAAATCCAGGCTGAAATAACTCGAACATCGTAAATGCACGATAAATAATTTTCAAAAAATTTGGGACTGTTTTCTCGTGTGAAAAGAGCGGTGAACGCGGTTTAAGCGCATGGCGTTTCATGCAGGAAAAAAAATGGGCGACTTTAACCGACGGTAGGCGCAACCCTCGTTCGCCCTCGCCCAACATGGCGGCCATGGCGTCTCCTTCGGTAACGATTATTTTGCGTCTCGGCGGTCGCTGATAAAAAATAATTGCATAAATAAAAACAATAATCTATCATCCCAAGTCCGTCTCGTTAAAAATTCAAGTCTGTCTTCGTAAAAAAAAACGTCTGAATTTGTTAAACATTAATTTTACAACTAAAGGTAGTTTAGTTTGTGATTGCGAATCTCGTTTGTGCAAACCGCGGTGAAAACGTCGCGGAATTTTTCTCGCTGTTATTCCTAAGCGTTTTGTTTGTTTGTCATATGCGTCATTTGAGTGTAGCGATGTGACAGATCGATAAACGCTCGAGTTGTAAAAAAAAGTGGTAAAAAAAGAATGAGCCCTATTTCTCGCACGTTGTTTGCTCGTCCAGCTCGAGCTCGTGCATTTTTTTTTATACTTGTTTTCGTTGCCGAGTTTTTTTTCACCATTTGGTTCTTTTAAATCCGACACGTTGTTTTTTTTTCGGCCTGAACAGCAAAACCGAGAGCGAGAGTGAACACTTTCGTTTTTTATTCGATACAGGACCGGCAATAGGAAAAAAAAGAAAGAGCGAAAAAAGAAAATGACAGCTAACGATAGACGCTGGTTTTGCATTCAAGAGATTTTTTTTTTTTTTTTTTTTTTTTTTATATATTGCAACCGTGTGCGAACGCAATGAACAGTCTGCATACACGTGTTAACAGAATCACTCCCGACCACGAGCAACACTTTATGTACCAACGTAATGAAAATATTTGCGTTTTTTTTGTTGTTGTTGTTTTTTTTTTTTTGTTTGATACTCATACACTCACGCGCACACACGTATAACCGGAACAAGCTGATGTATACTTCCGTGGAATTATCGATTGCGCGTGTAAAGAGTCGCGTACGAAATAAAATGGATAAACCTATAAGACACGTGAATGGATCGAGAGAGAGAGAGAGAGATGAGCGAGCAGCTTCACGAGTTCATCGATTCGCCTGGATTTACTTAATGGTCCCGAGGTTTCTTTCGCACCTCCCACTGATTGATCGGTTCTTTATATTTGGCGGGAGGAAATCCTGCTTACACTTTTATCGCCGTTTCTTCGCTTATTTGAACAAGCTTTCATTTCTTCTTTTGCTTTCGTTTGATTGGTTTATTTTTATTTTTATTTTTTTTCATTTTTATTTCGACAGCTCTTTGATCAGATCGATCTATCGTGAAGGCAAATTTATACACGATAAAACTTATACGTTTATTTTCCTCTTTTATCCGGTGTACGATGGATAAGTGTGTAACGTGAAAGAGCTATATATTTATATGTGAAAAAAATATTTGCTACTAAAAAAACTTTCGTTTAACGTTGCAAAAAGAAGAAAATAATTTTTTATCGCGTTATCCATGTGTTATATATACATTGATAATTGCATATTGCATGTTGCAATTTCATCGATTCAGTTTCATTAAACGTATTTAATTTGACACATTAGGTATAAGAGGAATTATTATCGCATGTTTACACTCGGTTTCAGGATTTTTATTCATGATTTGGAAGGTTTTTTCAAAAGTGAAATAGCCTCAGATTTCAGTGAAAAATAATTTGAATAGAAATATTTTTTATTTAATGGAATAAAAAAATAGAAAATAATTGTTTTTCGTCGAGTCACCTACGTATGAATACATATAAAAGCTTGGCACGCTCAAAATTTAGACGTATAATCTTTAATTTACCTCTATTATATTAAATGCTTCATGTGAATTAAAGTTTATGTATTTAAATAATGATTAAAAGATCGAACTAAATAAAAAATTATAGGTCTGACTTTTGAGTGTGCCAGGCTTTCACTTATGGTCACATATGTGACAAGGTGACCTGGAAAAAAAGTATTTTCTACTTTTTAATATATTTAATAAACGTTGTTTTTCAAAATATTTGTAACATCTAAATCATTTTCCAATTTAGTCTTTAATAGATTTTGTTACACGAGATTGTTGCATATCTCGTGAATATTTTTATTTATTTGTTTGAGTTGGATCATGTATTCTTACCTGACAGATGTATGTTTGCAAAAATCAGATTTGTAAGTAGTCGGGAAATGAGCAAAATAATGATTGTTTATTTTGCATTTCACAGAGAGTCAATAGAAGGAAAAGCTTGTAAAAGCAAACAAATGTAAAATGGATACGTCACAGTTAAGAGTGTTCACTGGCGTTGAAGGTCTTCCCATTGGCTTTCAGTAACGACAAATTTTATGATTTTCGGAACGTTCGCGAGATTTCGATGTTGAAAAATTTTTCGTATTTCCGAGACGACGATGATGCGTCAAAGACGCGAGAAGACTGACCTGGAGAAGATGACAAGGCTGGCCCCAGCGGGATAATGGAAAAATACTCGTTCGGGTCAACCGGGGTCCTTCGGCAGGTCGCAGGGTCGAATCGTGGGACTCAGAAGGGCGACCTGTGCAGTCTCGACCAATGGGACAACTTCTCGAGGCCCTGAACGGGTTAGCTGCGAATTTTCGAGCAGCTAGCTCGCGCTCTCATCCCTGGTAGATCTTTCGTTGCAGCTCTTGCAGGCACCTTTTTCAACTTTGCATCGCTCAGCTGTTATACGCGTTGAAATCAAAGTGATGAGTGGAAGGAGACCTTTGGAAGGCTCAGGTACAATGTATTGGTGAGCTCTTGATTTTTTTTTCTCACTCCAAGTAACTGCGGAATAATTTAGACTCGTAACTTTTTTTTATTATAATGACGATCACGTGTCACGAAGCAATTCCTTCGTTTATTGATTGATTTATTTATTGTTCGTAGTGTATAATTTTTAGGTGTTTTTACATCGTTGTTTGCTAAATAAATAAAATTGAATTGTATTTTCCGTAACCCAAACGAACCCAAACAATAAATATTTATTACATACATTTTTTTTAAAGTTTTGTTGGCAACAATCAACTTTATTAAGTGTTCGTAAAGACGTGCATTGTTCAATTCTTTAAGTTTATTAAGATTTTTTCATTTTTCCTTTTAATTTTAATATTTATATAACAATCATTACGAGGACACTAATATTATAAACAAAAATATACAATGTCGATTTCTTTATTGAAAAAATAATTTACTTGTGTGACAAATTAACACTTTTTCAAGTAGATGCTCGTCAAAATTCATGAGCGTTACGCGGAATGAAAGATTTTTAATTAAAGCAATTATCAGTTAACTGCGATTCTGTTAATGAAAGCTATTCAAATTGTATCGATTCATATAAAATTTAATATTAATTTAACAATAAATTATTTTTCCAATAAATACATCAATATATATTCTTTCCACTTTGATCCTTTTAGCAATTCCATAGCCACTAAAGTTTGGATCCTTCATCATGTCCAGTCTATTTGTTTACAAATTTTTGATAATTTATAAATATAATATTCAAACAAACTAAATCTATACCAGTTTAGGTTGTAGTTATCATTTTACCGACAAAAAACCTCGACATGTAAAATATTTATAATAAAAAATGATAATATATACATATATATGATTAAAAATTAAATATATTTATAATAAGGAACGAATTCATCGAGGATTATTACACATCAATAATACATCGTAATTATTCGCGAATTTATTAAATTCCGTGACCTTGCGCCACTTCGTCATCTTCAATACCAGCCGGACTGCTTTTTTGTGCGTTTTTTGTATCAGGGAGTGGCGATGCGAGATCGAAGAACTTCCGATGCTTGACGAAAGTGAGGTATCACAAACGGTAAAATAATGTATTTAACGCCATGTGAAATTGGTCCTCTTTGAACAAAACACGCGATAGGTCACGTTCGCACGACGACAACTTAGTTATGACGGTCTCCGGTGAGGGATCTTTCGCAGCAAAAGCCTCTCATCGCTTCATACATGGGCTCGATAAATTGTTATTGATTACAAATATATATATATAGACATATATTGAAAGAGTATATTTTGAGATCGACACATCTACGTATATCAGTTGTCAACACCAGTCGTTTTAACAACGGTCTTGGACTTTTTATTGCAAATAAAGAGTTTACTTTGTAGACCGGTATTTCAAAGGTTTTTTTTTACATAAATATAATTACATAGACTAAATGGTGGCTTCATACATGCAATTCTTGTCAAAAGTCAAAGTTTCTTTATTGCACCTTTACCAAAAATTGAAAAATGCATTCCTTCTTTCAAATTCAAGATAAACTTATGTACCAAAGAAATTTGTCTGGTTTTTTAAATTTTTGACGAAGCAATCATTAGTTATTCTGACTACAGCATCGAAACTTTATTTTGATGGTGACTCTGTTTTCACCATTACCACTGGCTCAATTTTAAATATTTTTTAATGAAAATTTAGGAGAATATTCTTAGATTAATACTTAATAATGTGCAATATGTTTAAAAATATTAATGAACACGGTATCATGTAAAAAAAAAATTACAAAAATATGCTTTTGTTTTTTTGTATATCAGACCCTTGTCCACCCTTAATCTCTTTCGAATACTCGTATGTAATCGCGATTTTGAAATATGGCTGTACGTTCTCGCAAGCTCTCCTGTCTGCCTTTATTGAAGTGCTTGGAGCTGTCGCGAAACGCGTTTTCCGGGATCAACTTGTTCACCACAATGAATAAGTTTCATGCCCGTTTTATCGTGACCCGATATTGACAAGGCACGCGCAGTCGAATGTTTCAACTGCCGACAAAGGTTCTAGATAAAAATGGAACAAATGTACTCGCAATTCTGTCGTTCGTTTCCTCCAGGCACGATTGAAAAATTATCCAGACTAATGAGTGCGCGAGCTCGGAGCGCGGATCACTTTTTGTTTATTTTTCGAACATTGACGGCGGCGCGTCGTGCATTAATGTGCATCGTGATTTTTTTAACGAGTATCAAAAGTTGGCTGTATTTTTCTCGCGGCGTCTATAGATATGAAGGAACAATTCGTCCCGGTATAAAAATGTTTTGGCGAAAATTGATATTCGCTTTTGAAATATCTCATCGCTGATAATATTTCAAAAGCGATGTCCGGGATCGAAAGTTAGCGCGTGTTGCGTCTGGATGAACGTAAACAACATTTTGATGGAATTGTTTTTTTACAAGTCAATGATTTTTGGGTTTTCAACGCGAATCTTTATCTGTTAGTTTTTATATATCATATATTTTTATATATTATTATATATAAAATTGTTATGTATTATTTACGTAAGAATTGTAAAATGAATTTTGATTGCTGTCTCTATTCGAAGGTATTTATTTGCATGTGAGTGAAGTTTTGTTTTTTAACGATAATCGTTTTTTCAAACGTATTATAAAAATATAGTATATATTCAATATATTTGTACATTTGTAATATATTATACCTTATAAACAATATATTTTACTATATATTTTTATATTAGTTAGATATACAATACTTAATATTTATTTTATTTTATAAAATCCAACGTACTACCTCATTTAGCTTGATCAATATTTTTTACCGACCTCGATCCATGTAGTAATAAAATCTTTATTTATCTTATTAAAATATTTCATATTTTATATCTGGTGTTTCATATTCAATTATATTTTATACGTTACCCACAAAGTATTGGACATTTTCCAAATCGAAAAGACCTGTATTTAATTTCCGCTTTCCGTTTCAACATCAAACAATAAATGAATTGTTTATTCCAATCGTTCGGTTATCTCAATTCTGAACCGATAAAACAAGGACAACCCAAAAGACTTGACACATTTTTTCCAGACTTCACAAATCCTTTTCAAAGTTTCAAACAATTATTAATCAATAATAAATGTTAAACAATAACCGAGTACGTTTCGTCAAGGCCACAATCAACCATAATATTTCGATCGGTCGGTAGGAATATTTGGGTCGATAGACCAGTCAATTTTTAGATGCGCGACCAGAGCTTGCGGAAGAAGAGCACGTATCGGGAGTGATCGAGCAATCGTCTCGGAATTCCACATCGTTGGAAACGACAACCTGCTGCTATGTTTATACATCACGGAAGCTCAATGCCACGAAAAAGAGCAAGAAGGAAAGAGGGGCTAGGGTATGGCCTAGAAAAATACAGATTTCCAATAACCGATAGGTTACCGCACCCTCGACGTAGGACACAGAACACAATGCGCAGCTTCCCTCGCTGGCACCCCCCCTCCCCCCGCCAATCGCCGCTCTTTACTCCCCCGCGTAACGCTCTTCACAAGAGCGAGGAGGAACGGGAAGGGAGCAGGGAAGGGGGGGGGGGGCATTTCGCTCGTATTCCCTCACACTTGATATCGCTGTGTCAGTTTTTTTTCTTCCGATTCTCTCAATACCGTTCGTTGCCTCCGCTTTTCTCCTACCCCGTCGGTCAATCACTCGTGCCCGCGATTTTTCGTTCCTTTTCTTTCTCCGTTTCCTGTCCCCCCCCCCCTTCTGATTCTCGTTTTTTTTTTATTCTCCCGATACATTTTTTTCGTGCATTCTTTATTTCGGTCTCGCGTCACGCGGATTCCGTTCATCGTTATTCTTTTTCATAGTTTCGTGTGGCGGTTTCTTTCGTTTCGTTTTTTTTCGTCAATTTTTTTGTTTTCGTACGTGCAGTATTTAGAGCACCCTCGTGGGGGCGCGTACGCGCGTGTAACGTTGAAGAGAAGCATCGATAGTTGAAGAATGCTTAAGGAATTACGTAATCCAAACGGCTCGCCTTGGTAGAAAAGAGATTTATTGAGAGCTTGGTCTACTATGGATGTCCGTTTCGTCAGTCTCCAACATTCATCGCGCAAGGTCAGTGTGAATGGTTTCTGATTAGTTATTCATTAACTGTAGTGTAGTCGCTAATGGACTAGCTAATTAGTTAGGTAATGAGGTTCGACATCGTTAACAATAATGATCGTGGATTGGTTATAGGCAGGAAGCAAACTGGAGTATCTAGGAATTTAGATGATGACGGAGACGTCGAGGGACGTCCAAAGATTTTGGTTTGTTTGGGTTGCTGAAGAAGCAAAATAGATTCCCGGAAAAACTACTTCGCTCGAAAAGTTGGAGGTTTAAGTAAAAACTGGCGAACCGTACGATGCATATGTACGGGCATCAGTACTATCGACACTTTGGGCTGGTTCACCACTACTCGTTACTTCGTTATCAGAGTATCCTCTCAATGACAAGCATTGTTCACGTTACCTTTGCTTTATACATCCATCCACAGCTGTCCGATGTCTGCTGATGAACGCTGCGAATTATACATTGAAGCCATTATTTCCACGAAGAAAATCGAACTTGATATCGTAATACACGCCGAAAGTCACGTTGGAACATTCGCAGATTGATATTACACGAATAGTACAACTCAGATTTCACAAGAAAGAATACTTATTCCAATGCAGGTATCGCTGAGCAAAATCCACGTTTATTTCGAAGTTGCACATAATTTTTTTAACGGTTGCATGCCTCGTAAGTTTTTTTAATCATTTCTTTTTATCGTCCGTAAGAAAAAATCATTGCGAGGAAGATCGCTATGAATCGTTGGTCTCTTTTGTTTTCTTCAATATCCATTCCAAACTTTTCATATCCATCGACAACTTTTGGCAGCTTTTTTTTCTTCGGCGTCAAAAAGATTTGAGGAAACACAAAAAGCCATCGTGATGCGCACGTTATCACTTGTACACGTAATGAAATTTTGTTTTTTCTTTTGGCAATTCTTCTTTGATCGTTAAATCGTTCGAGATTAATTACTCTATTTTTATATCGCATATCGCGGCGGTATTCGTCTCTTCTCGCTCTCTCTCTCTCTCTCTCTCTCTCTCGGTCTGGTTTCTTTCGTTATATCGCCAGCTTCGTTGGCCACTCTCGATGGGACATCCCTGTCAATTCTCTTTCTCCACATCTACGTTCATTGTCGCTTCGTTCGACCACTGGTGGAGCTACCACCATCACCCTCTTTCGACCTTTCGCTCGGTCTCCGCCTCTCTCACTCGTTCACACGTCGGTTAATAAACCATTGATTGGATTGACATCGATGTAGGGAAGCCGGTCGACCTGAATGAGCATCTCCCTTTTTCTCGTGCGGTTTAGCGCTGATATCCCGAGAAGAATGAGTGGAGTGAGTGGTCGGCCCAATAGGTACACACACACACAGACAAAAACTTATATACACGTTTCTATAAACGTATATGGTTATACACGTTTGCACGTATATTTATGTGTACGTTTATTGTGGCTTTTCATCGTTTACATGGGGAGCCTCGATAACGAGGATCGATTGGTTTCCACATACGACACTCTTCTTAATTGCTTTTTCTCCGATCGAACGATTTCTCTGATGCTTCGTTTTCTTTATCATTCGACAATCGGACAGTTCGGTGTAATTATACATTTTTATTATCACGTAGTTACGTATTATTATTTAATTGTGTACTTTGAATTTAATATTACTGCAAATTAAACAAATTGATCTTCCTTCACATTAAAATAAAAATGGATCGCATGAACCGGAAATATTGTTGCCTACCTGGTAACGTCAGTGATGTGGAACTCTTGTGCAGTTCAGAAGTATTGCAAAAATAGCATGATTCGGAGACAGATTCCTATAGTTTTCTTTGGAGCGTTCGATTTTGAAAACTATGAAATAAAAGACACGTATTTCTATTTGTATGCAGTCGTATGTTAATTATTAATCAAATTCAACAAGAATTAATAACTAGAGTCCAGTATTAGCCTCTTTTAAAAAAATTGTATTCTAATACTCCGAAGTGGCCGTCTCTTCTATATTATTATACAATTAAACGAACTTACCTGTAAGTGAAGTTCTATTGTAATTGCATAAAGCGCTTTTTCCTCCTTCGGCATGCGCGAAATATAATTCGATTTATGATGGCCATAGAAGTTGAGGGAAAATCGCGATAATATTTTAATCAATATTCAAAAACGGTTTTCAATTTCGTACAGTCTATATTCTAGGCTGGTTCATTTTGCTCACGCTGTTCTTTTCATCATTGCTAAAACGGAACCCAGCCTAAGGGACCAAACAAACCCAAACAAAATGAAATATTACAGCAGAGATAGCTCACCTTTGAATTTTCGAAATAAATCGACAAGGGTAACTTTTTTTGAAGGTATGATTTAAACAATCATATGTCCTAAGTAGTAAAGCGCAAAAGACGGCAATATACTGTGTTTGTATCTAACAATACTTCAATAATTAATTATTCGTAATTTCCTTCTAATTAGCTAAAAGGTAATGATAATTACGCACTTTGTCAAATATTTATTTGTAGCAAATTCCAAAAGAGTGTCGTGAGACTGATGCTCGTTTCCGACTGGTGACAAACAAATTTGGTTTTTTTTTTTTTGTAAATTATGATCATACTTCGTTGAGTCATTTTGAATGATCTTACTACGAAAATCGTCTAAATTCGTAAGTCCCGAATCGTTTCGGTAATTCCCAGATGAAAAACTTTTTTTTTCGAATCAACAATCACGCTCATTTTAGCGTCTACGGCGTCCAATTGACAACCGCATTCAGTTTAAAGCAGACGATTATGCATAACGGTGTGCAGTAATAATTTATTTTTTATGATTTGGGATATCGGCTGTCATTTTGATGCAATTTGCTATATTACTGCCCATGCTGAATTCCGTTTCTTTCCCTATTAGGCAAGCATTGAATGGCGTTGTATAATTTATCAACATCCGTTGGCCGGGATAGGTTAATTTTCGATTCTCACTCCTAGAACGGGCGTCATCATCAGGTGGTCGGTAAAGCCTAAACGTTATCGAGCTCCTGCCAATTTCAGAGGGGCGGACTAAGCACTGCGCGTCCTGAAATGGACGATCACACGTACAACAGCTCGTTGCCATGGAGATCACCGTTTATACGTGCGTTTACCCTTCTCTGTGTCAGGATCATACGTAATATCGGTCATTGACAGTGATAGTGTCCCACAACGTTTCGGAGAATGTGCTTTCACGGTCAAGCTCGTACCGGGTGAACCGCCAAATTCTAAGCGTTTCACAGAGATGCATCAATCGACACCATATCCAAGATACAAGACTGAGCTATGGAATTGCCGATCAATTGTTTTGATGGTTCGTTCCGACCAGAAGGTAAAATCCGTCGGAAGTCATTTTTTAACTGACCAGAACACTGAAAGTTGACTGTGATTTAACAAAAGATTGATGAAGTTTCCCAAATATGTGTGTTTGTAAATAAATCCGCATTGAAAAATCGAAAACGTTCGTTGATTTTATTTTTGAAATTTGTCTCGTTACATTTGACAGTGAACGAAAGTCTCATAAGTATAAATTTGGAATCAGGATCCTATCATAATGTTGGTTTGTTCGAGAGATACAAGGAATCGATTGCTCAAGTTGAAACAAACGATATTTTTAATTTAATGGATTTTTTCATTAGGCGGAACGATCAAAAATGTTTCAAAAAGCATGTTTTATTACTTGCCTTATATTTCGACGGATTAAAAGTTTTCCAAGATAGTATTTTTGTCGGACATTCAGCAGACTTGTCTTAGAACTTGATAAATAAAGTCGTGGAGGTCGGTGATTTATGGGTGATTTCAAAGTATCGTAGACGTTAGGCAAATCACTTTTTTGTTCGTTTTTTGGATGACTCAAGTTGCATTATTCTACCAATCACTGAAGAGTACCAAGCAGTCACTTAGCAAAAAAATCCATTGTCGTATCGTTGCAATTTTCTGTCAAATAAAGCTTTTCCATGCTGGTCCTGTTGATTACCACAAATTCCATCACTATAGAGACAAGTCCATTCCCGACTAACGCAAATAATTAAAAAAACGTAGATGACGAAGAATCGTAGGGTGATTACGCGTTTTATATACTTAATGATATTAAGTATAGCAATGTATCAACGGTTGGATATTCGAGGTCAAGTTTCCCATCGAACGTTATCCCGGTGACTGAATTCCTATTCGGAACAGTATGCAATGTGTTCATTGGGTTGTGTTGGCCCTCGCTCGGGCTGTTGTCGACGAATATATTTACGTATATAGGGTGTGCATGGACACAAGGTATGTACGATGCACACGTTAGTCCATGTGTCCATGTATTGCACTGGCCCCACACGCGAATTCGGGGTCGACGAGCGGTTAATTGGTTCAGTATCAAGGTCAAAGCTCTCTGTCTGGTGCATCATGGTATTAACATTGGCCATCGAGCATATCGAGCTCCGAGATTGCCGTTACTTTTTTCCAGTTCTCTTCCGGCGACATCTCGATCCCGGTCACGGTATCTCGGTGTTTGAACCGATCGGCGATGATCGGGTCGATCGGTGGGAAGAGTAGTGACGACACGCACACCGGGGAAAACGCGTTTTCATTCACGCAGATTGGATTGCGGCTGCGCTACCGTCAATTCGTTGGACCTATGCCCTCGATTTGTGATAATGAATTATATTACGGATACTGCGAACTTGTTTGGTCGGCGAACGAGTGAAAATAAAAAGCAAGCTCTGGGTGGAAGTTGGTAGCCAACGAGGGAATGGGAGAAAGAGTGATTGGGTGGAGGTCATATCATTTATAGGATCCTCCCCTCCAAGCATTGAAAATGAAAGTGCCTCAGGCAGACTTTGGAGACGTGTATACGCGGACACGTACACACGCGTGTACACGTGTATGGATCGGGCAGACGGACAATAACCAATCATGTGCAATTAACCACTGACACCATGACGCCTAAATACTCTCTCTCTCTCTCTCTCTCTCACTATCCATCTCTCTCGGTGCTGCACATACGGTCTCCGGTTATGTTTCCATTATGCGGCCGTATCGACATGTGTTTCGAGCGCCACGGTGCTTCTCTCGCTACACACTCCGGCCCACACATTCCCTTCATTGTGATATACCAGCTCTCGGATATCTCATGTGGTACGTATGTGGGATGTGTATATGGACGGTTACCAAGGGATCTGAGGCGGAAGGGGTGAGATACATTGATACCTGCCAGTGATACACAACTGCCTAATAGACCTATCGACCTAGTGTATCTACTAGCAAATCGCTCCTCACTCTCGCAAACCCTCTCTCACTTTCTCATCATGTATGGCGAACCGGATTCAACGTGGTCTCCAGGTGATTACGAATACGCGCAGCTATCAGGTGGAGTCGGATCGTTCAAGGATTCAGGCCGATCGTTTGACATCGATGGAGTACTATTTAAAGTGAAATTGAGCAGGGCACGCGTAAGTGGAGTTGGTTCGACCGAGGGGAGAAACTTCGGCAACCTATTGCCAACAATTCAAGAACCTTGCGGATGTTACAGGATTTTGTGAAAGTATCCGGTGATCCTGATGATCTTCTTAGCGAAGTAGTGGCTGATGTTTTTTCTGAATAACATTTGAGTTTTTAAGTGTTTTTTTCATCACGCATTCGCTATCGGCGAAAAACATGAGAATGTTGGTTGGATCGTTTTCGGGAGACGGATTTTCGAGTTTCCTAGTTCCGTTTTGGTTCAAGTTTGGATGTTTAGTTTCAGTTATCTAATGAATCTACGGATGTTCTTTTACAGGCGCCCTTCGGATGTCCTTCTTGGATTATTGTGCCGGATACCTGTTCCGGGTCATAGGTGAGGTCAGGCCCCCCCAGACCTTTGGCAGACTTGGAGAGAACAACCTGCTAGAGATGACTACCCCTTCATAGCTCGTATATCGTGCCCCCTCTAAACTGGTCTTCCAACAAGTTTCTGGCGTCCCCCCACTTTCGTCTCGATTTTCGGAGCAACCTTCGAGAGAGGGGGTTGCAGAGTTTGCAGGAACTGGTTTGTTCTGCAGTCCGGGGGTCTTTCGGTACCCTCTTCAATATTGTTTTGCGAATTATATCGTGTATACCTCTGCAATGAAAATCATCAAATTCTCGCTTTATTCATCGGGAGATTCTTCTCACGAAAGACCGCTTGCGGTATTCCCAGAGGGAAACCGATCGTCTTCGATCGATACAGCTAAAAACAGACTTTTGCAAGTCCAGCTAGATTACAAATCCAGTGGTAAAAATTGTTCCCCGAATATTCGTGCAGTCGTGATTCCTTTATTCATTAGATTCCATTTCTCACGCAGCATTGGTCCTAAGAGAACCCTCAGGACAGTCGGTGATTCGTTGTTTGGAGTTTTACGTACCTCGCGTTTTTTTTTGCTGTTCGAAGACTCTGGCAGATGCTCTTCGGTAACAATTAGGGAGCTAGATGCAGAGATGCATACAGATGACTCGTGGAAATATTATTTCCCACATGAGGATCGCGTGTTGTTGGGTGGATAATTCGCAAAGTGAATTCATACTTGAGGGATACGTGTTGGATCCTGCATAATGATGTCAAACAAACTCCTGCGTCTTTGAATATTCTCTGGTGATTGAAATAGTGTAAGTAAAGACGTCACGCTGTAGCAAATGCTAATAGTAAAAACAGCTGCAGGAAAGGACTAATTATTTACAATATACATTTATCAATTTGACTTTGGACTGAAAGAAACTTGTGAAATAGAACGCGTGCACATATCGAAGGATAAGTGGTATGAATAAATATAAGAATGAATTATCCATAATGTATAATTTACTAAAAAAATGTAGGCGGACAAAATTTATATTGCCTCTCTAGTTTATCTAGTTTCTTCTTTTGCTTTTCTAAAATGGTATATTGATACGTTGCCACCGCTCATTCAATAATTATTGCAATAATTACAATTGATATTAATGTGTAGCGTGTAATTCGTTTGTCTATAAAAATTCTTTAGTAACAGTTGTTCAACTTTATACAGTTGTAATATAATACATTTTTAACCGTTTTGTTTGCAAGTTAATAAATCATTTAATTATTCAGAAAAGAGAAATCAATAAAAAGTATAGGATGTTCGATCTAAGAAGACCCTGGTTTTAATAAATAATTACACATAATAAATGACCAATTGAATTTATGTAATTTCATTTCGAGTATACCATTATCAATCCACGAATGTTGTCATATTTTTTTATTAAAGAAAAAAATATATTTGAAGAGTACGAGAATAGGGGTAAAAAGAATGAGAAAAAATTGCATTTTCTCTTAAACAAATATTTCGCAGTTAATCCTGAAACGTCATTAAGTACAGATACCATCAAAAAGGTACAAATGCCAGAAATTATTTTCAGTCGGATCGGAAGTTCAGCAAATATTGCCAAAGGATTTTGGATAGCGGGTATTCGTTGCGACGGGCGCGAAATGAGCGAGCATAAATGTTTGGCGTCACGTTTAGCGTCAAGACTCCGTAACGGACACGAGAATTTTGGTTGCTGGGGGTCCATGGTGGGGTTTGCAGAATTGTGCAGCCAGACTGCATCTCCCGTGTAGGAAAGAAGACTTCGAGGGGTCGCGAAGAGAACGGGGTTTGGAGGGGCGAGCTTCGAAGCTGTAGCTCTGCTGGGGGCACGACAATGGAAGTTGTACCTGGTTGTATAATGGGAGCTCTTTTTTTCTCTCTCTCCTCCGATCTATCTGTCCTTTCGAGCTAGCTGAGCTAGCTCTATGCAAATTTCATGAAACGAGTAGAACCGGGGTTCTCGTTGGATCAAAGTAGGCTCGCGAATCGTCAAGGAGACGGCAGTTATCGGGTGCTCGCGAGAACGGCAGGAGCCCATATGAATCGTTCGTGATCGAAAAATATGTACGGCCAAAGTTTTTCACGGGACTCGATGACGAGAAATTCGCGAATGAAAATCTTCTGGCGAGGGAAGATGATACCGTTGCGAGGGTGGCAGCCTAGAAAAGATGGCAGCACTGTGCAAGCTCTCAGGACTTTTCATCCCCTCCATTGGCCGCGCACGTACACAGAGAAAAAGCACACGGACGTTCTTTATCGTTCCACCCACCCCTCTCGTTCTTCACATCCTTGCCAAGCTTGGTGGTACGAAAAAAAATGGCGGGAAAAGCGTGGAGGGTGCGTGGGCGCAGGATCGATGAAGTCCGCAAAATGGCGACGAGTGAAGCTTCGCGGAGGGAAAGAGAAAACGTGGCGTGGTGGTGGAAAAGTGTGAGAGCGAGACGAGAGGGCGAAGGAGGGGAGTGAAATCGACAGAGACGAGTCTGGAGCGAGAGGGAGAGGGAGAGGAAGAGAGAGAAAGATAGAGATAGAAGATGAAAGATAGATGAAGAGTGAGACAGCCGCAGTGATAACGAATGAGAGAGAAACACGTGAGTGTCGTTGTGAATAAAAAAAAAATGTTGAGAGAGATAAACCTGAAAAAAATTCGATTTCTCTTCCTCTCTCCGTCGCTCCTATCGTTTGCGTGCAGCATTTGTGGGTCAAGGGTGAATCCGGGGGTTGCTGCACCGCGATATTTGTGTTTATCGAGATCGCTCGTATAGCAAAATATTGGAATATATACGTGTATGTGCTACGCCCCCCCCCCCGCGCTCCATCGACCCCCTTAAAACAATTCCCCGATTTTCAATGTCTGTTTCATTCATCGATGCTCGTAGTCGTGTATCGTCGACCTTTCGTGGTCGTACACACGTATAAGCTTTATTCGTACTTTGGTTGTTTTACGCAAATTACATGGAATCGTTTTGCCAGGTGAAAGACTCGAGGGACAAGGGCTGTATGGAACGGGGGATGAGATGGAGACTGGGGGTTGATTTTCCAACAGTTAGGGAAAGCTAACTCGTTTTTAAGCTACTTTTCAAAGTATTTTTGTTTTCAAAAATGGATAAGTTAACTTTATCCATTTTCGCACCTCGAACTCCGATTCGTGCTTAACAGGTCGCTGAAACGAGATTAATTAAGCCGCAGTGAAAAGGCTAGAAATTCACTCTGAGAGCAGTCTACGTAAACATACAACTTGTAACGCCTCAATACATGGAAGCATCGACGAATTCCAGCTTTCGTAAGTTGATACGTACAGAGCATGAAAAGTGTAAAAGTAGGAGGGGGAACGAGGGAGTTCCAGAGGAGGATGGGTGATGTTGAGTTGGACAGAGAAAACGAAGGAGGGAAAGACCTAGACGGAGGGGGGTTGAAGGATCGCGAAAAAGTTTCGGAGAGGACCAAAAAATGTAATCGATAAAGTTTATCGGGTGGTGGTATGGAGGATCAACGTTACCGGTAACGAAGGTTGAAGGAGGACCGGGGAATTTAAGGGGTTGAGAAGGAGGAAGTGAGAATAAGGGAAAATTCGAAAGAGAGGGAGAGAGGAAGAGAGAGAGGAATACATAAAAAAAGATGAGTCAGGGTGAAAGGAAAGAAAAGGGATTAACGTCGAGGGTATAAACTACCCTCCGTCGGTTCGAGATTTTCCCGCCTCATTTCTCCGGAGACCCTCTCAGGGAAAAGCGCGCGGGATGAGCACGAGTCTGTAGTATCCTCAAAATGTAACTCCCTTTCGTCATCTCACGGGGGCCAATCGTAAAATGGAAACTCCGTCACGTAAGACCACACGGATATATATGTTCTTAAGGTGTACACATGGGGCGAGTATGTGACAGTAGCGAATACATATTCGATGGAGAATAGACGCTATTCGAATTGTTATACTTTTCTCCCTCATTCTCATTCTCTCTCTCCCCTTCTCTCTTCCAACTCACTTCCGTCATCTGACTTAATTACTTATTGAATTCGCACACTCTCAACACGTTTCCCCTCGTGCATTCTCGCGGCGATATATTTGCAGAGAGGATTTCTCGTTCGATCGGAAGTTATATATACGTCAATGCAAGTGGCGAGTATTATTCTCGTGACGTTACCTTGGGACTGACTTCTATTTTTTTTTGCTTCCCTTCTTTCACCCTCTCCCCTCCTTTTTTTAGCTATCACTCCGATATACAGAGCTCCATTGAACTTTAAATTATTAGATTTCCATATTGATGTCTCAGAACGTGTTTTATATCGGAATAGATTGTCGGGGGATATAACGATGTCCTTGTATACGTGGGTGTTAGCTCTCGATCCTTCATCGAATACATACTTCCATGCATCACCGGATTGGGCTTTCGATCATTCCCTTATTCTCTCTCTCTCTCTCTCTCTTATTTCTTTTTATTATTTTCAGAACACTCGTTCAATTCCATTTTTCTCGTACTCTTATAGCATTCTTCCTCCCGAGACTTAATTTACTCGATACGAAAATTGCCTTTCACTCTTATTCTTGCATGTTCGATGCCGTTTCTGAATGCGAAACTTCCGTTTTTGTCAACGATCCTCGGGATTTTCCATCGCGTCTGAGACCTCCTTTTCTCTTGCCTTCGTTCTCGGGAGAACCTGTTTTTTTTTCTATGTTTTGTTTTGTTTTTTTTTTCCTTTGTTTCATCATTTTCTCGGTTCGCGTAAGAGCCGGAGGGTGGAAGGTTGCGCCGACATCGCACCTCAAGTATTTTAGGTCCGTGTATAGATATACATTTGGACAACAAACGAGCTCGCACTCACCTCCCTCGTACTTCATCCGCAGAAGCCTTTTAATTAATCTCATCCTTTTACCTTGATCGATCATGATCCCATTGACCCTTCTGAATCATTTTAATTAAAACAAGGCAGTGCGGATGAGGACTGCAAATATATGTATGGACATGAGATATAGTACTTTTGGGGACATTGAAATTCTAGGACTCTTCGTATAATTAATTTTATAAAAGGTAAGATGTCTAGGAAATACCTTACGGATTTATACGAATGTATCAACTCATTACCAAGGATTTTTCAATTGTTCATTATCGAGGATCTTTCCGTTCCGAAAATATACGATTCGTTTGAATTCTGTCTCCTCTTAAGGGCTGCCAGTTTTTATGACAGATATAAGAAAACGTTGTACAGATATGGCAGGGTATTCTTGCTCTACGATTTTCTCCATTTTGATACTGGCTCGATGGCCAATTATGGACTTTTTTTATTTTCACGATATTTTTCACACGTTTCTCATTTCCCACCCTCCGTATACGTCGAATCTATTTTATTCCTGAGGTATTATCGGCCATGAGATAATTAAACCGATGAAGGATTAAATCAATTCGTTTATGGCTGTCATTCCCGCCGTAAAACGTACAGAATTGCATAATTCCAGTTCCAGTCCAAGAATCGTAGATTCATCCTAATAATATTTTTTTCCCTGTTTGCATTGGGAAATGCAATTTTAAAGCGAACACGATCGATGACTTTTGATCTGAAGATTTCCGTTTACGAAATCAGGATGATAATATTTAAGAGGGAAAAATTTATTCTATTTTAAGTCACGTTGGGAACATTTTTAATATCCTCATTCATGGGCGTGTTTGCGTGAAGGTGCACGTAGAAATAATACAAGAATGTATATGTACGAGAGAATAGGTAAAAATAGTAAGGAGGAGGGAAAGAGATCTGTCTAGAGGCACGTACATCAAATGAATCAGTGAACCCTTTGTCTCGTCTTGACAGCAGCAAAACGTTCATGAAGTTCAGTTTCTCTCCCCATTTCTCTCTCTCTCTCTCTCTCTCTCTCTCTTTGGCGCCCTCTCTGACTGAGTCTGACATTCCGTTCTCATTGTGTGCGATATACAGTCTCAACTGTAATCTAAAGTTTCTCTTTCGCGTATCTTGTCTCATACGTGGTCCTGCAGAACGTAGATTGCCATGTGGCTTCCAGAAAAAAAGTCAAGAAATTCACGAGGCAAAAGTTGTCGTCTGGTCTGACGTGCGGATGAGGAAACGTTTTCACTGGCGTTGGAGTTCCTTATCAAAATAATTATCAAGCGGAGTCTCCCGGATTTTCATAACTTAACGTCGCGCTGTTACCGTGGTCTCTTTTAACGTTGTCGACACAGAGCCCGCGAGGCTTTTTCGTCTAGGGCAATCACTCGTCGCTGGGCCGTAGAAGTTTCGCTAGGAGTTCGGAGCTCAAAGCCAACCCCTCGAAGTCCCGGGCGCTGCGGGGCTTTTGCGAGGGCATTTCTCTCGTGTCGCCGCGGTAACCGTGCCAAAATGGCAGCCGTGGGGGCACTGAACCGAGCACGGGGCCCGAAGAGAGATCGACGGTGGTTCGTGGTTATTCACAAACTTTCCTCCATCTATCTACAGGTATACGAAGCTTGCTTTCCTTAGCGAGAGGGAAAGAGAGGAATAGACAGAGAGGGTGAGAGAGAGAGAGAGAGAGAAAGAAAGAGTCTGCCGACCCACGAGCACGTAATGGCGAAGTTTACTTTGGCCATTTGTATTGTCGGCGAAGAGAAAGGGTTGCCTACGGGGGTGGGGGGTGTGCAAAGTACGTGGACGAACTTTACCAGGGACCGAGAGAAAGGGTGAGAGAAAGAGGGAAGCGGGAGGTGGCGGGTGGTTGAAGGGTAGAGACAAGGGATTCCATAGAACAGTCAATGACTATTCGCAGGACCAACCAAAAGGCGCAAAAACCGCTACTGCCACGGCCATCAACGGCCACATCTACCGCCTCCTCCTTTTTCCCTAGACCTCTGCAAATTCTCGCATATTTAATGAAGAAAGAGAATGGCAGCGGTAAAGCGTGCGTAAAACTCGACGCTTGTATGACACGGCTGATATAATTTACGACGTAAAGTTTTTATCGAGAGCGAGCTCGCGCCCTTATAATGACAAAAGTTTCGTATAACTGCATATACGCTGGGAAGCGATAACCGCAGAGCTCTTACGCCCCGCGGGGGCATTCCCTTCGGGTCTTCCGTCGCGTCTACGCTCCACGTGAAAAACCCTTGCCCCTATCCCCCACTCGATAAATTAGCATTACTTTTTATTTTCTTCTTTTTACGAGACCTGTCCGCCTCAACTGGGACTGCCTATAATTTCGAGAATCGGGTGTTGTTCCGTTTTTACGAAGACCCTCACAACCGCAGAGTTTCGTCGTAGCTGGTTCGTCGTACCCCAATGAGCTCGATTGTTTTTTCCCCTTATTCAACGGAGTTTCCGATATTTCGTACTTCAACCATCTTTATGCAAATACTTCGTAATACGAATTACCCGATGACAATTGATATTGATGACGTTGAACAGCTCGATACCAACCCGATTTGCGATCAATTCAACCGATAGATTATTCCCGAATAGACTTCTCTCTACCAACGTGAATTTTAAAATCGTTTTTATTAAACCACCTTCAAATGGCACAGCTTATTTTCTTTATTATTCAAAATCATGCGATATTTCTCTGTAACGGAGTTAAATAAGTTTGGAACGATAAGATCGACGTTACACACGCAATTGTAAAGTTGGATGTTTTTTTCCCATTGGAAAATATTTATAACCAATAAAATTATTACGTAAGCAAACAATTATTAAAACCCTGAAAATTACGGTGATCTCAAAAAAGAAAACGATCATATTCGTAGTATAATATTATTATTACATCGACAATTAAATTATTTTGAAAACTTTCGACAATATATCTTTCCGAGTGACTGAAAATAATAAAAACGTTGAGACGTACAGAAAAAAATTGGTATTCAACTAACAAATGGTTGGAAAGTATAATAAACGACGATAATTCGTTCTGTGCGTAGTCAAACGGATCGAGTCGAAGAAATCCCTTTTAAAATTGTTTATTTGAAAACCCTGTCGCAGTAGGGAGTCCGAACGACCGCAACAAATATCGTTCCGCCGTCCATTTTTGAAATTTTTAGAAAAAGCTTGGAACAAACGAAACTCCCCATTGGAGACAATAAAACTAGGCAGCAAAAAATCGTATATCCAAAATTTGGAGGTTACACGGGTCTCTCGTGCGAGACCGGATAGCCCGGGCTCATATTTCGTACGTGAGGGCACCCGTACGCGCATGATCATGTAATAGAAGTAACAAACGCGGTAAATAATGTACGGTACAAATGTATGTACATTGAGACCATGATCTCGACAGGGGAAAAGGTACAACGTGGTACACACCACCTACGTAATACCTACATCCATCCCATCAACATTCTGGCCCTCCCCCTTCCCCTCTTTTTCCACCCCCTCGCTGTTTCGCCCTTTCTGTCCGTCTCTTTCTATCTCCGTGCACCCCACACTTTCCACAGGTCAAATTAATTCTGGTATTAAAATTTGGCTTGCAAATATCTCGAGCCCCGCGGTCGGGCCGACAAATACCAGTATAGTCACGTGCGTATTGCTCGGCCATACCATACGACACAAAACACCACGTACAGGACAGGTATATATGGGATACGAAGAGTGAGAGAGGAGGACAAAGAGGCAAGGTAGCGCGCGATTCTCGTGGTCCTAGAATCCCGAGAGTCCGTGAACATAGCCCTCTCTCCCTCTCTCCCTGCTTCTCTTCTCGTTGCCATCCTCGCAGAGCGTCATCACACGTAGGGAGAAGCTTGTTCTCTCTCTCTCTCTCTCTTTTACGTACGCACCGGCATACGCAAACGTTGAGGATCCGCGTGCAGGATCCGTGCCGACCTCCATTCACCCCCTCAACTTTCATCTCCGGCCATCCAGGAGCCTGGACGGCTGGAAATGCGTCGATGCGTGTACTTGCACGGGCACGTACGTAATTTACATCTGTCATTACGAAAGGAGTATTACGGAGGGCCGAAGGGTTATATTTCTCTCGCTTTCTCGCTCCTTCCTCATCCATTCTCGCCTCCGTGATGATCCGCTTTGTGAGAGACCCGAGACCAACTAGGACCTGATGATAAAACCAGAATCCTAGTAACGCATCAACCGACTCGATTGTGGAGGCTTCGGTGAGTTTGCAGACGTTCCAACGAGCTTGCGCGTTCCCCTCGAGCTGCTCAAAGACCTTCCAGTCCAATCCCCGCGCAACCTCCTCGCGAACCCTCCACGCACGTTCCCACGATAGTCCGCGTAGCTTTGCCGGTGGACCAAAAGACGTAGCGAAACGAGGGAGACTCTGACCGCGAAACTGCCTCCGCCTTTGTCGAAATTCATTTTCAACCCCTTCATCCCCATCTCCAGTTGTTCCATACGAATGCCGTCTACTTTTTCCCTCACCCGCAGCTTTCTCCTCGATATTCTTGTCTTCGTTTCATTTCTACTAGGAACGTTTCTCATCCCTGGAGATTTTCTCATTGGAAGATCCCTCTTTTTGGCTCTTTCTCATCAAGGCCTGTGTACCCTCATACGGGCGGACGATCCAACGTCAAGAAATGTCCCAATAGCTACCACCCTCGAATTTTTCCGAATACGCCCGCGAATTTAATCGAATTTGGCTTTGGCCCTCTCTCTCTCTCTCTCTGTCGCTTTCTCTTTGGTATTTTCTAAGAATGATACTGGAAGGGGTGACCGGGGGTGAACGAAACGAATCGTCACGATTCAATTAGTACGAGAAAGAGGTGGATCAAAGGCGAGCTTGAAACCTCTCGACGATTTTCTCAACGCGTTAACTTGTGGGAAATTCTTCGGCTTTGAAGGCATTACTCGGATCCGTGGCTACGAATATGTCAAGCTCTCACTTTCGTCACGCCGTTGAACCGAACTTGCCGGGGGCGTTACGCCTCGTCGATCGGGATGAAAAACAAAAAGGTGCCGCGCGAGGATGTGTACGTACAACGACACGATACGATAAATAATCGTACTCGAACTGAGCATCCGTATAAAAAAAAGGCAGACACAAAAGAAAGGATGAAGGTGGGAGGGGGTCGGAAGCGCGAGGGTAACCGGCAACCATGGATTTCGTGGCACATACGAAACGAGTTTTGGAGGAAGAACAGGTTGCGTGAGATCTAATTTGTAGCCCGGTCCCTCCTCTGCCAGTTTCCGCGATCGCAACGAGATTGCGTGCACGCAAATTCATGGATTTTTTATTGTACCTTCGTTCGCGAACGAAGGGGCGTTGCCCTCGACCTTCTATCAGCATCCTCGTGTGGATTATGCCCTTTCGTTGGTCACCACGGAACGAGTCCTTGTTACGAAATAATCAGAGTTGCGTCGAGCCCTGGCTGTCAGATATTTGTTGTCCCTTAAGGTCGATGACATTTTACCGTCAGCGATTATCATCGAGGAGGTAGAAAGTAGGATGAGGACGATCCTGAGCGTTCATTCGAACGGTTAATCAAACGGATGAGCCTTCGGACCCGCATTGGCTTCTGGCACCGACCTCTTGGAGGCAATCTCGTAGACATCCGGATGACAGATTACCAATTTCCTTGAATTCCCATTGGCAACGCGAACGTTGTCCGAAGAGCTAAAAATGTAGTGCGACGAGCGCACGTGTGAAACGTTTCCCAGGAATAAAGATCGAGAACGTCGTATTAAAATGATCAGTGTCGAGTGAACGGGTGATCCCCGTTGATGCGAAGATTCGTTCTTCAAGAATACGAATTGCGAGGACCGCTCCCGTTCTTCCGTTTGATCCAAAAAGAGCATCGTGAAAGACTCAACGAGTCAGCCCCAAGATTCAGCGACAATTTTTAATCCGCAATCGTCAGGTTCATCATTCTTAGCTTCGCGCCCATAGGCGTCAGTGGGGTTATTAACGAAGGCTGGAGATACCTAGTGAGCAAGGACGAAGGAACGAGGAGGGTTGAGGGACGAGGCGATCGTGATGATGAAAAACGAAAAAATCGAGCGCGCACAATTGGAAGAAGGAGAAGGAAAATTCGGTGGGTCCTGAGAATGGCATGGAGTGGCCATGCGGTCATGGACGGAAAGAGCGGAGAAGAAAAATGATAGGGCACGGCTGGGGAGTTACGGTGCGAGTTACGAGTGTGCGCGCGTGATGGTGCGACGAGAGAATCTGCCTATCACCAAACGGACTGTACCCTTAATGTTCGTCTACATTTTGGGCTTAATACGGGTGAGCTTTTTCGCTCGGGGAAAAGGAGAGAAATGAGGGCCTTCGAGGGCAAAAAGAGAAGCCACCCTAATAAGCATATACGTATATCTAGAGCCGTGTAGATAGAAAAGTATAGATGTAGGCAGAGATACAGGAATAGGTTCGCAGGGATGGTTGAGGTTGTTGCGAAGGGTTCTCTCGGTGTGTATGGGACGGGCGCTTTCGAAAATTCCAGTCGGAGCTCTCGTTCAACACACAGATAGGAACTGGCAGTCGTACATGCGCGAACACAGCCCCGTCCGAGAGCACACACGCGCGCACACCCACGCATCGCTCTCTTCCACCGCAGGCTCTTTCTCCCTCTTTCGTCCGCAACCCGCGATCCCCCTTGACCAACCCCCCTCCCGTTTTCACCCTTTCTACCCCGGTGCTTCCTCGCTTTCGTGCTCACTTCGTACATATCTCGGGGCGTGTGTTTTTCCCGGTTCACAAAATGGCCGCCGCCCCCACTACGTCCGTAAAACCCTAGATGAGCAAGAAAGAGAAGAGGGGTGGAGGAGTGTGCGCGGGTGTGGGAAAGCGGAAAAGAGAAAGGGAGAGAGAGCGAGAGAGAGAGAGAGAGAGAGAGCGAGGGAGAGAAAGAAAGAAAGAGCGAGGAAGGGAGAGGAGAGTAAGCGGGTATCAGCGCGTTGATGATGCTCCGTTGCACTTCCTCTCACGGAGAACGGACGTGTTTAGAGGACGTGGGCCGAGTAGGAAGAGATGTCCAAAATTTTCTCTATCTCGCTCTCTTTAAATCCTATTCGTTACCGTTCATTCGTTCGTTCGTATATATACGCGGTGGAGTTTTCCACCCCTATCACCCTTTCGATCCCACTTCCTCTTCTCCTTCGGCTCTCTTTCTCTCTCTTCGTTTTATAAATACTCACGTAAATATATATATATACATATATACATATGCATGTGTGCGTATTTTTCCACACCAGGAAATAGCCTCCCACCAGGTGCCTCGCCTAACGCAGGCCTGCAGACCTGTTTTCACCCTTGCACATCCGGCAACCCCTTCGCTGTCTCTTCCTCCATCTCCCTTCTCAAATTCCTACCAACTTCCGCCCCTTATTCGAGCGTGAGTCTGCGACCACCTCCACCTATTGTAGAACGTATAGTCGTAAGCCCAGGGCCTAATACATTAGCCTCGCCGACTCTTTCGGCAACGATCTATATACATTTTCTCTCCCGTCGTCCCTCGCTCCTCTCTTCCTCCTCCTCGTTCCTCTGTACCCTCAACTCTCTCTCCCAACTCCCCCCCTCTCCTCGTCCCGCCGCCGCTCCGCAGGGTCATACTCTAGCGTATAGTGTCGCTCCACACAACTAGGATTTCGCATAATAATGCACACTCAACGCTCACGAGCAAAAAGGCGCTATCGGCCTCCCTTAGGGTTCGTTGAGCTGCGAGAGTAGCGCCTCTTTCGTATTTACCAGCCAAAAAGTTGCTACGTGTATTACGTGTATCATCTGGACCACTGCGAAACGCTGGAAAATGGTAGAACGTTAAATCCCCCAACCCCCTTATTGCACCCCATCACCCTCTGTCCTCTCAGGTCCCTGCATCCCCTGCCCGTTCGCCATCTCCTCTGGTACCTCTGATTATATATTATACACCTTTTCCTCTCGTATACGGAATATTGTTACGTCGAAACTGGAATTAAATTTATAACTAATTACGGGAAAAGTTCAGATGACCACCAAGGGGCCATTCGCTCGATGAGGGCCCCTCGGCTTACACGCTTCTATAGCTTTATTAACGATCGTACGAGCTAGCGCGTTCGGACGAGTTTCCAACGACGTAATATCGTCCATGGAAAAACGGATGTAGGTACGCGCTCCTTGATTCCTCTTCCGTTCAAACTACCAATCAAACATTCGCACCGAACTTTTACGTTCGATGTACCGACCAGACGAACAGCCTGGTCGAACCGAACACCATCTGAAATTACGCTAATTACGAGACCGAGCGAACTTTCCACCAAACATATTTTTTGGCTTCCAGGATGAAGCGAATAACTTATGAGGGAAGGGGGTACAGTCGCTACATCTCCCACCCAATGATTAAACGATAGATACTGAGAATTCTCGAAATGGGGGAATGTTGAATTGACGGAGAGCTTATGAAACTTATTTGTGATCTATCTTTGGATAACTGGAAACTGTATTCTTTTTAATATCCCATTATTTAATGAGACATTGAATAATTTGTTACTGATATTTTTTTGTTAAATTGGGTAATTATGAAATAGACGTGAATAGGGGAGAGATGGCCCGAAGATATATTATCAAGTTTCACGAAGAAAGGGCAGGATTCTTTGTCGTCCTTTGGAGGCCGTCATCAGTATCGTGACACTGTTTCGGAGTTTGCCATAAAAAATCAGTTGGTACATAGGTAGTTATTCTGGGCAGTTATTTTTTTCAGCCGATTAGAAAAAATTACGCTTAGTTAGTGATCGAACTGTTGACATACGTAGGCACCTGCTTTATGGCCGTATTTTGAGGGACACTTCTCCCAACACGTGTTTGTTGATAAAATAACCTCTGATGGAACTATCGTCACTTTTTGTTGATTTATTGCGATAAATTAAGGGTGGGCGAATTCTCCAATATATTTTAGGAGTGATGACCCTCAATCTTAGGCTACGTGGCTATCTCACCTCAACTTTTACGTGAGTACCGAATTCAAAGTCTACTTAAGTTAAAAAAAAATTGAGTAAGAAACACATCACTGAAGGTATTGTCCATTGTAGTATCTGAAATCGGTCTTCGTAAAGCACCGATCTCTTCGTTTGCGAATTCTGTGTGCTTCATCTATAGATTTTTAAAAATAAAGTACTGCCATAAAATACAGCACGGATATTCTTTTTCTTTATCACGAATTTGATACGTTCAGCACTGTGAAATAAAATTTGTTTATACAAATATAGTAATTAACGAGTACAGACGTTGATTTTTTATCGACACTGCTGTTGAGAAATTATGTATAAATTACTTGAATAATATTTGTCCCGTCAAATGTACTTGGATACTTATTTTTTGGGCTGTCTTTAATAATAATAATAATAATAATAATAATGACGATGATTCATTTCCCTGTAATTGGTAACTCTATTTTTTCGTAGTTGCCATACACGCAGTTTTCGCAACGCCATTTGTTGGAAAGCCGAGAGAACTTGGTCGAAGATCCTGATAGGATATTAAGGGATGGGTCATCAACGTAGCCAGTTACGAAATTCGATCTAGACACGATCGGCGGATAAAAAAAATTCAAAGACGAGCGGGCCTTGATCAACATAAATGCTATAGTCAAGGGTTACGTTAATCCAGCGAATGGCGACAATCGTAAAGGGTCGCCGGTGTAGCTCCTGAGCCCCCTGGATTGAACCCCCAAAATCCACGATCAGCCTCTCGGACCACATACGCGCTGGAGTTCTAGAGGATTACGCGGTACCGAGGTAAAACCTTTGCGAAGCAAGAGAGTAAATTAGAGGCTCCGTATACCTGCCGCGAAGAATACGAAGGGCAAGGGAGAAAAGATACACGGCGATCCGCGGTGAAATTTACAGACGGGACTAGGACCTCGACAGGCTCCGTTGCTCACTCTCGTGCGAGATTTTAACGAGATTTTCGAAAGCAATTTGTTTACGCCCGGAGGATGGCCAAACTTTTCACTGATGGGTAGAACGACTATGCGTGGGCATAAAAAGTGCGTCGCAAAGTGGGAACGATTTGTGCGTAACGGGATTGGATTTTGCTCATCGGTACGTCGCGTTGACGCAATTCTATTTTTCCGAAATGGGAAAGCTCGTTTATTCGTGAGAAACTTTGGTAAATAGCGTTAAACGCGAGCGATTGTTGACTCATGAAAAACTAAAGGCTTCGGGACGAACCGATGGCTGTCTGATCATGCACGGATTTGCACTACTAAATATTGTATCGTTTCCCCATTTTTTTAACGAATACCTCGACGAGTATACTTTTCTTTTTTTTTGTATCATAAAGAAAATAAATCCCATTGGCAACCAGTACCAGCTCCACCTTTTTATTCGGATATTTCCGGGTTAGAGATAATCCCAAATCGGACGCGTAGGTTGATGAATCGAAAGGATGATGTACCGTGGACGTTTATCAGGCGCGTCAAGCGCGATTTTATACTTTCGAGCAATAATCGTTGAAAAAAAGAAAACGAAACGAGTTTTGGTGGAATTCTCATTTGCTGGAAAGATGCTGGTAAATATTACCTCGTCTGTTAAACTCGACCGAAAGTTTTTCAAGCGTAGAAAAAAACCTAGCCCCCTTTTTACGTATCATCGTGCTCCACCCCGCTGCAAGCTTTTTCGACCTTCGACCCCTAACCCTCCCCTAACTCTCCCTTCAAGCAGTTATTTCTTTAAACGGATCGAGTTCAGCCTCCCTCTTCACCAGGTACCATCGCCCCTTCGAAATGTTTTTCCTCTCGCGCTCGGAACTTTTTCTCCGTCGCAGACGCGGAATCTTCCGATCGTTTTGCTCGCTCCATTTAATTTTAATACTCCCGCAAGCGACCTTTTAAAAATTAACCCCCTTCTACGCGACGCACCGTCCAACTGCCCCCCGCTCTTCTACTAGTCCTGGTAGATTTCCAACATCTCCGTGGAGGAGATCCATACGGTCGTACAGGGTCGAGAGGAAGGAGCGCAAGAGGGGTTGAAACAGCCCCTCCCGAGGGCTTCCAGAATCGAGCGAGAAATAAAACGAATCGTGGAGGGCGCAAAAATTTTGCTCCATGGAAAGGGAATGAAACGGTGGGGAGGATTTTTTTTGCGTTGCACGTGAATTGGGAGGGGGCGAATGAAGGTGGGGGTTGAAAGACTTTAGGTGGTGGTGGGAGTTCAGCAACCGAAACTTCCGTCGTTCTCTTTTCGCTCTTCCGTACGCCCAACGCTACGCTTCTTTTTTGCTCCGCGCCGTCTGTTAACCGTGAACTCTCCTGTCCTCTCTATCGCCCTCGCTTTTTTTTGTTTCGTCGATTTTTTAAAACGCCGTCGAAACATGCGTCGCAACGTGGACGTCTGGCTTGTTTGGGTTCGTTTCTCCCGCCGAAACGTCCGTCGATGTGCACGCGCTGAAATATCCTTTTCGCAAGCTTGAGGGTCGTCCTTCGGCCTAAAAAATCTTCTAGGGTGGGATAATTTTCTTCTTTGGACGAAAGGACGAAAATTCGTGCTGATTATAATGGAGACCTTTCAGTCTAACAGTCTTTATGAATTGTTTTTTTTTACGTGCTTTTTGGTTCGCTGTTTCCGTCAGCAGTATTAATAAATCTACATAAAAACAGCGAGTTCTGTTTACGATGTACTGACTCCTAGTCAATGATGTATAAATATTTGACTATACATAAAGTTATTTGCACATAGAATATGATTTCAACGTCAGAGAAAGAACGACTCAGAAATCCTCGTATCAAGATTTCTTATTTGTTGTAAATTTTGAAAAATCTTAAAATCTTAAAAATCACAATTGAATCCAATCATTTTGCAAATAGAAAATTCGTAAATAAAGCTCTCACAGCCCGGTAGTCCACCTCACTCCAAAACAATATTTCGACAATCGTATTCGTCTAGGGGACTATATTAAGAGCTCGGAGGTGCATTCTGATAATGAAGGAGAAGAACCTTCAACGCATGGTCGGACTGCTTGATAGACAAGGGCGCCTTTCTACTTCGTCGTTCTCTCGTTCTCGAGAACGAAATTATTCTATGAATGTTGATATCGAGGTAATAGAAATTATGCAAAGTGTTATTTACGTGTATACAGGTATACATTGGACGGTGGCGACGACTTGGCGAGACTTTTGTATTATCGGCCCCCTTCTTTGTTTTTTTTTTTGTCGCTTTTTAAACGTTTTCACGATTCCAATGAGTGCTCGTTGCGCCAACAGCTAGTCATATCGAGTGCACGATAGTGCAGTATGCATTGCTTGTAGGGCGATCTCTCTCTCTCTCTCTCTCTCTCTCTCCCTCTCATCATCGACGAACGAGAAATTTCCATTAAGCTCGCGAAACTCATTCCCGGACAACGGAAGTTTTTCCTTCGTATTTGCGAACGAAAGAGGGGGAAGGAGAGGGAGGAAGGGAGAGATCATTGGCCATACAGATCTGTAAGTGGAAAATACGATTTTTGTCCGGCGAGTATGAGATGCGAAAAAAGAGGCCACACAGGGAATCCGTTCGCGTGTCTATTACGCAAGGACACGAGAGACAGAATCAATAATCGATGCTAGACGATTATTGATTCTTTGATTGCGAGACGCTCGACTTACTTTAACTGCGATTCCGACACTAGGAAATACATGCTCGGATAGAGTAGGCGGACGTTTCAACAGAATATCGTACACGGGATCGACGTGGCCCATTATTTCAATGAATGTGGAAAAAAAGTAAGTACCAATGATCGTGGGAGTTCGAATGAGAATACATGATGACCGTTTATCTTTAATTTCACGCGATCGAGTACCTTATGTGCATTTTAATATTTTTTTTTCAGTTTCAAGGTCTTCAAAAGCCTTTTCTATGATTCGATCATTCGTGATAAGCGACACCTCCACTGTTGATCAGAATCATTGAAGAAGGAACAAATGACAGAATTTTTAGAATAGAATTTCAGTACGAATTTTTTTTGTAGAGTAAAAAGATTTCAGTGCTCGAAAATAATTGATTGCAAAAAACAATAATTCCTGGCGTAATTGTAATGTTCATTGCTTCAATAATTTATGTATCAATTGAACGATGAAATATTGTATCGTTCTATTTAAAAATAATCAAGGTATTGATGAGCAATCATAGGGAAACTGGCATTGATGAACAATAGTGAATCAAATTTGGGTTTTTAATGAAAATAATGATTACAAGTGGTTTCTTATGACGAAAAATCAATGTCGATGTTACAGTTGGAGTAGAGAATTCGAATTTTTCGATACGAAGAACATCTTGAGTTTCTATAAATTATCGCGTCGCTACGAATGGATAATTATCGCGGTCCGTTCGAGCATTAATAATATTGTCTCCTTCTGAGTCAGCGCAAATTTATGAGGCACGATTTGACCGCGATAACTATCAGTTTGGAACACGGGAAGGGAATAAAAAATAACGGGAATGAAGGAAATGTAAGCGAGGGTTGGGTGAACGGGCGTCGCAATCTCCTACTTTATTTACCCGATTCTTCTTCTTCTTCTTCTTCTTCTTCTTCCGCATTCGTCTAGTTCCTGTTCCACCCTCATTTTCGAAGCAGTCCCCTCCATTTATAAAGGGTATATTTAAGGTCCCAGACAGGCGACGCGTATCCCCGGTGGATAATTTCGGGCGAAGTAATGAGTGAGAGAGATCGGGTGATACGTTAAAGATCGCGAGATGAAGGAAGGAAAACGCGAGAAAGAGGAGTATGGAAGCTCTCGTTGAGGGGTTGGTTTTTCATGCCCGGTCATCCGAAGCTCGCTCATTCTCTTCCTCCCACCCTTTTTCTCTTTCTCTCTTTCGAGGGGTTTCGCAGGCACCAACCCGAGCTTGTGAGAGGGTTGCTACCGCCGCCGCGACGATTGGAAGGGGCGAACGAGAGAATCGTCGGGTCGGACTGCTCCGTTCCGCATTACTCCCCACCTCCACCCCCTCTATTGCGTACCCGCCAATCCGAACGTACTTTTTGCTACCCTCGCGCCTAAATACCCCTCGCGTCCTTTGCTAGTTCGTCGGTTCGATGTGATACGAGAGGGGTGCCAGGCGAGAGGGGTACTCTCGTCGACGTATATTTTTCCCCTCTGAGGTCGCCAAGGGTGGCGGCTCGCTGCTATCGTTCACTCTCCCGGCGGGGGGAAAGGACCGAGGCTGCTCGTACCTGTGTCCGTACGTGTATCGAAGGTGTGAGAAGACACAAAACGCGCACAAGGGAGAACGATCGAGCGGGGATAAAGAGAGGGAAGGTCTATCGGGGGAGGAAGTGGGAGGAGGCTCGTGGGAGAAAGGGAGAGGGAGAAAAAACCTGACGTGCGCAGAACGCAAAGTTTTACGCGGATGATAGAACCGAGTGGCCCAAGCGTTGGGGATCAATTTCGGGATAACGGTGGCCCTTATACTTTCAAGGCTTCTGTGCTATGGACATGATTATGGAGTAGCTGATACCGTACCTCCGATGCTGTTTCGATGTCAATGTTCGTTAAGGGGATGAGGGAAATGGTCGATATTCACGTAAACCGATCCACCCGCTACAATAACACCTTTCACTTTTTCTTCTTCATTTTATTTTCAATCTCCAATATCGGCCAAGTTACGCGAGCACGCTCCATCCACGTGTTTCGATCTATATCGCTTATAGTATACTGTTACTGTGTCTCGTCTACGAAAACCCATAAAAAATCACTTAAGTCTTTCTGGGCTATAAAAATAATTTCATATTAATGTTTCATAGGCCTGTCGCGTATTCGCGACTTGCCACGATACAATCCGTTACAACTATTTTTCTTAGTTCGTTTATATGTTTTCTCGCTTACTCGCTGGGCCAATGAAAGTCACTCGGCGACCGAGTCATTACTTATGGACCAATGTCTTTACATCGTATTTTTGTTCGAGAACAAAAAATCCTTCATTATTATGCGATTAAAAAAAACTCATAGTGGTTGTTCCTATTCTCTCGATTCGGGTACTTCCAGACCTGCTCGACTCCTCCGGTGGACCGATTTCCAACCCTTCGATGTATTGAGCTACGTTCGACGTGGTGGAAAATCGATGATCGTAAAACGCGGTTACGGGGCTGCCGTGGAGCCCCAACACGCTGCTCACTCCCCGACCTCGGTATCGAGAGAGAATCGATCTTTGTCAACACTCATCTTTCTTGGGTCCCCTGTGTCATACGCTCGCATCGAACACCACGTGGAACGCGTTTAGAGCTCTTCGGCCGTCAGGGTGAGTTAAATCAGTAACAAAATATTGGGGAAAATAATACGGAAGGATTTTATGATTCGACACTTTTTCGTTCGCGTACTGTTGAATTTGAGACACGGTGAAACATTTTTATAAACACGATGAGGGTCGTTACGAGGGAGTTTATTGATACAAATTATTGTATTATCTCTTGTGGTACATTCCTACGGTACATCGAACCGTTGCTTCAATTGTAAATTACCAGAGCTGCGCAAATGTTATTTAGTTTTAAACTGTTTCGTATCCAACGTATCATATTGGTGATTCGACTATTTGTCTTTACAGAAAAGAATCTCCAGTATCGAGACGAATATTTGCGTTACTTTACAGCTGTATTATACAATACCTCTCGGGCCTAAGCAGAAACAGCCAACGTTTTTAACTTGAGTGCCCCTTTTTCAACTTCGTATCTGTAGATATCAGATTTTTGACATTGGAGTAAAATCGAATGGAGTCGTAAAAGTTAAAAAATGTATACGGAGTAGTAGCGAACAAAGAAGACAATACAAAGAACAAAGAAGACTATACATTCATTATTACACTGCTCTGCAGGGTATCAGTGAACTTTCCGACATTTTGCAATCCAAGTTCTTACTTTTAACGTTGTTACCACCTGTTAAGAAACTTTGTAAATTTCTGTTCAATGAACACGACCAACGCATCAGCTTTATACAAGAAAACGCGTGGCTCGTTCCTTCATTGCATCCAGGTTCTCAATTCTGTGTAATCGACATCAATACACCGGTCAATTTTTCTAGAGATTCTTTCGCGTTGATTCCGTATCACCGGATGACACGAACAAAAAAGATAGTGAACGATGCGTTAAAAGTGAACATTTTGGTGTCCCTTGGTTTGGCAGCGTCAGGGTTTTCTTTGCGTTCGCGAAATACAGTATCATCCATTGGGCACCCTCTTTTATCGCGCAAAGCACCCTCCCGCCTCCGCGAGTTTCCTCATCGAGTTTCTTCATCCTCCGTGGCCGGCGGGCTTGCAAGCTCCGTTGGTTCAGCTTGTGACCCTCGAACGAGACAGGAACGTTGGCGAGCGTCGAGAACCCTCGGTTCTCTCTCCCTCTCTCTCTCTCGGGTACACGCTCGCGTTACTCTCGTTTCTCCTCTTCGGCTAGCTCTCATACCCGTTTGGCTATCGTGCGTTTCCTTCTCTGTCGTTCTCTGGAGCTTTCTCTCTCTCTCTCTCTCTCTCCGTCCGGCCCTCCGGTGTGGCTACTGCGTGCTTTCGCGAAAATCCTCGCGATAAATTATGCCGGGCGCGCTCGGTCTCGAGCACGAAGGGGGTTTGGAATAAATGACCCACCCTCCGGTGAGGGGGGTACCTCGTCGACCACCCTCTATCCTCCTGCTCGAGTCGCTTCTCTGCGTCCGGCTATTCCTCTCTCCCGTCTCCTCGCCGCCAACTTGGCCCTTCCTCGGTTCCTGGGCCGGAGAACAAACCTCTCTTTCTCACTCCAGCCAACGATGGGTGGGAAGCAACGCTTCGGCGTCCCTCGTCGAGTTTGGAGCTTTCTCTGCACCTAACCGTTTGCTCTCATCTCTCGAGCCCCTCTTTCCCTTCATCCTTCTCTTAGCCTCGGCGTTTCGCTCTTTCCCCCGGATTGTCCGTTTCTCCTGCTCTTACTATTATTCTCCCTTTCCTCTCTCTCTCTCTCTCTCTCTCTCTTTCTCTCTCCCTGGCTCTTCGTCCCTACTTGGTGAATCCTCTGACCATAAAGCTGACCAGCAACGTCGACGGCGACGACAACGACGCGGCGTTGCCGGTTTCGCCGCGCCAACTTCGTGAGAGCAAAGCCGGCTTTAAAATGATAATGGTACGCGCAATTTTGATAACCGTCCTCCGTGGTTCCTTCTTTCATTTGATATTTCACTCTCGTGAATCCCCGTCTACCCGCGCCACCCTCCGGTCCCCGACAACCCACTATCAAAATCCAGGCAAAGTCGCGATCCGCTGCAACCGCACGGCCCTTCCATCCCGTTGGACCGGACGTCACGCTTTCATTGCGAATCGCGCGATGACGCTGGCAACCTGGAATTCTCGAGATTCTCTCCTTCAACCACCTCAATGCATTCTTCCATTTCCATTTTTTTTTATCGACGCGATAGTTTATTGTGATAATGGACTCGCCCAGTTTGCTGGATCATGGTATCGTATTGATAAAGACACGACAGGAAACACATTTAATCAACTACCCTGTCCGGTTATGCTTTGACGCTTTTTTGTTCAGATGGAAAATCGTCATCGTCTCTACGATGGATTTTGCCTATCGCAAACCGACCATCAAGCTCTGTAGTATCGATGCACGCGGGGAGGGTTGCTTTATTTAACGTTCAAAATGTTTCATCATGAAAAATCTCTTCGCCTTAAGCGTCTTTTCGATTGCTTATTGTTATCAAACTCGCATAAATAATGAGGCTGAGTTTTATTACCGGTTTTTTTTTTTGCAAAGCTTCGGTGACAGGTGAAAGTATTTGACACTTTATTTTTCCTAATAGACGGTTGATGAAACTTTGTAAATTAGATAAAACTGTCGATTAAGGTTTTTCATTTCCAAAGCATACTTGTTTATTCGGTAGTGGGCTTATTCGTTCCAGTTTACTGATTTTCTCAACGTAAGACAGGGATTGGTTATTTCGTTCAAGTATGGTCGTAAAGGTATTACGAGTATACTCAGAGAATAGAAGGGTTGTATATTAAGGCGACGACGCGCAGCAGACCTCACCGGGTATACGTATATATGACGATAAAGATAAAGAGCTCTGCGGAGATCCGCTCAACCTACCGAGGACACTGTCTCGGTTGCTGTACAGCCCCTTGGCTCTCGTCTGTGGTGTAGACAATGGCGCCAGGTTGGAGTGAACTACATCTAGCCCTCGTGCAATTTCAAAACGTATGTGCCAGCATACGTAGGCTTCGTAGCCAGAAATCGTTTGAGCTTTTCTTCTTTTTTGGCTTCTTAATCGCGGGCGTTTTTTCTTCAGCTATCCTTGCGCATTTTGTTTTTCTCGTATCTCTCTCCCATGCCTCGTGGGGAAGACCTTCGATACAAGTGACTATTTCGTGGTCAAAAAGATTATTTGGGAAAACGAATGCTCATTTGTTTTACATTGTCGTACGTGGTTTTGGGTCTTCCTAGTAAAATGTCTCGAAACATTTTTGTAGTCAAATTTTTGTAGTAAAATCTCTCAAAAATATTCAAAACTTTGTTCCGAGGATTATTATAAAATAAGCAAAAAAAACTCAATTAACTCTCAGATAGTAGTATTGGTTTTACGATAAATATCGAAAGTTTGAGATCCTTCACAAGATTGGTAACTGCTCCAACTAATTGCGATTGGTCTATCATGTTTTTTAAATTACATTTAGAATACGTTTTTTGTTTGTTTATGTATGAACGAAAAAGTATCCAATCGATTCATCAATCCTCTTACTTATTGCTTTGAAATTAATATTTTTAAATAACCTTGACTTTTCTTAACAGTAGCCCACGAGTATCGCGTTATTTCCTACTAATGATATATCTTGTTTTTTTGTTGGGAAAAAATCTACGTAACGACAATGATACAGGGGGGGATGCGATTTCACAGTTGGGGATGAGTAAAAAATTGTCCAACGATATTTTGAACTACCGGTAGGTATGATTGAAGTTCAGCCGGTGAAACTTCAGTCGATCGAAACTGTTAATATTTGGGAATTAGCCGCAAAGTTCTTTTGTCCCATGGGACGATGATCCCCCGTTCCATAATATTCGCGGCACGGATAATGGATTGCGTAGCCGCGGTGAGATCTATTGTAAAATGTTATTAAACAGCTATCGGAGCTTCATCATGTGAAACATAAAGTAGCGGAAGTGATTGAAGAGCCAGTTTTGCATTACATTAAAACATATATGAGGGGTAATTTCAGTTTCGAGCAAATACGAGTAAAAACAATATGAGCCCGAGTAAATAAGGGTGCACTATGTAGCATTGCGTTCGTCGTTATTCCATGCGGGACGCACGATGAGCTCGTGTATTACGAGGGTACAAAAGGTATTCTCGGACAGGATGAAAAAGCGTCTCCCTAGGCCCAGCCTTCTCGTACGTCTCCGCACAGGAAGAAAAAACTCATGCCATTTTCTTCCTCTCACTTCCGCTCTCGATTTTTTTTTCTTTCCTTTCTTTTTCATTACGAAACTGTTAAACATTCTTCAGCGAATATATTTAAACAGCGCTCATTGCCACCCTTTTCGAGCGGAGCTGAGCTTTCGGAGATGATCGTGGGAGGTTCCCCCGCAGTTCGTCTGCCGACCCTCTCTTCCCTCCGGTACCCAGTATCCCCCGGGTCATCCGTATATTTTCCTAGCTCCCTTTTTTCTCCCTTCCCATTTCCTCTCTCCGTCTCGTTTCGCGTTGTGCCCTCTTTCCACTCGCCACGACCGAAGCGCAAAGGAAAAAAGGCGCAAAAAAATAACACGAAGATATACACACACTCGCACACATAGGCAGACGCTAATTTCAGCGAGCATTTGGTGCAGCTGTGCGCCATCCTTCGCGTTCCCTTCTCTTTCCCTTCTACTCGCTCCCTTTTCCTCTCTTCCGGGTCCTATCGCGCCGCTCTGTGCACACGCCGAACTGTGTTGCACGCTGGAAATTCTAGTGAGGCAAATGCGTCGATTCCAGACATAAAAAATGTTCGACATCTCGATTGGTGATCCATTGCTACAGTCCGGGACATCGTGGCTCCAAATACGATTGCCGAGTCTACCTATTTGATACCCTGTTGCAAGTGTACACCAACGAAATTAGGATTCCCTCTATTTTCACATTAATATAACTCGTGCCTTGTTTGGACTGCAGAACGCGAATTCAGAGGGATTTGTCGATACAAGCTCTGTATTGGGGTCGCCTGACACCCTCATCATTTTCCAAGAATTATCAAACTTCATCTATCAAAATGTTACGTACCTCGATCCTGAAGTTACGTACCGGTTGACCTGGAATGAAAAACGAGTTTTTTTAAAACATTATATTGACTGAGACTTGACTAAGCCTTTTTATATTATCGTCGTTTCGTCATCGACAAAATTTGGTAATTTGTTGTAGTTTTTTTTCGAGGGAAAATATTATTATTATTATTAATATTTATATTATTAATAATAATAATAATAATTTATTATAAATATTGATAATTTATTAATAATATTAATTATTATTATTAATAATAATAACAAGTAAATTAAAATGTTCAGAAGAAAATCGTTATCTAGTGTTTTCACTGATTTCGTCTTTCAAGTTTGAAGTCGATTCATTCATTAGATATTGAGAAATCATGTACATCGTTTTGAAAAACGATTAAATCTGCGATTCCTTAATCATGGGCCTCCAATTTGAGTTCTCACAAGCGGTGAGCGATTTTTTTTAGTTATCCCATTAGCCTAGTACTTTTTATACCCCTTAAATGCATTTACACAAAAATTCACGTACCATTGAATCATGAAAGTGTCATGTTCAAGCTTTTATTGAAAACAACATCCACATCGGTCTTGTAATTTATGGTTTTGAATTATCGAATCTTTTTGCAGTGTTCAACTTGCCATGTTTCCAGTCGATCCTGAAACTCCCAAGAAATCAGTTCAAGGTCAAAGTCCAATTCTCCCTTTGTAAATTTAATTTCGCAAATGACACGAGATGTTTCATTTCCTCGTGAGTGCACATCCTTTGTTCGGAAAACTCGAATTCAAGTTGCCCGTGAACACGTATCGGACAATAGTCGTTCGTAATTTATTATAATTACACACAGATAACGCACATACACGTCGAAGAGTCGCTATGGACGAGAGAATCGAAAGCGACATTAGTTAAATTTTCCCTTATAACCGTTGTCGAGCCGTGCCCACGAGCTGAACAAAGTACGGGAGTGTATTATCCTGGAATATAAATGCGAATATTCATGCGCGTGGTTTTATGTACTCGCCGCATATACATTTATATAGAATATTTATGCGAGGGACTTTCGCAGTAGCTTCGAAGTGCACTTCAAAGCGGCGATCTCGATGAAGCTCCACCGAACACACGCAATTTTTATTAACGCGACAATAATTATCGAATAAATAAAATTTCGAAAAAAGCCCGTAAAGTTAGACGAAATATATTCAAGTTTAAGTATTTGTTTCAAAACACTGTAAATCAATGAGAATTCACTATGGAGACTTTCGGAGAGACGACGTTGACGCATGTGCCTAAATGACCGAATGATAAATTCGAATTCGAAAGCAGCGCCAAAACGTAACAGCTTTTGAATTTTAGTATTGAATCAGTGGTCCCTTTGAATGTAGCACTGTACACGATAGGTTGGGATAAACGTCAATGTTTTTTTGTGTTCTTCGTAGATCATACGGAAGTTACTGGTTTACGTCACAAAAGTATATAATATAACGAAAGAGCAGTCGTATTATGTTGTATGGTTGATGGTCTTTATTATTCGTTTCGGTTATTTCGTTCTCTCGAGTACTTTTGATAATGCAGATATCGAAAGAGGTTTGGAAATCGTAAAATGTCTGGCTACATATTGATCGTTTTCAGTAGAATCCAGAATGTTGGCTGTGCCTAATGTGCAACGCTAGCACTTCAGCAGTTCATTCAATGTTACCAATAGTTTCCGAGTGAAAACTGTAAACGGCTGATTTCGAAGTCGAACGAGGGAAGGTCGGCTGAAATAAACTAGATTGTCTCGCTAACGAGCGCTGTCATCATCGCTGCCAAGGTTGTAACAATCTTGAATCGGCGCTAGAGTTAATGTTCCTCATTGGGGATGAACTAGGGTTTTAACGAGTTGTTGACTTTTGTCTCTTAATTCGGATATTGGAATGCTGGAATAACGTAATAGATTTACGAACGGCGTGCTGACATATTCAACGATTCGAAAACGCATCATACACAGTTCGAAAGTACTAAATTGGTGACTTTGATACGATAGCTCAAAAATGACAGCTCTTATGTCTCGTCCAACCCTGGCTTCCAATGACAGTTGTTTCCATAGCGACGAGTCGTCATGAATTCGATATCTCGAACCAACTTTGGTCCATTTCGTATCCGATTATCATAATCCATGTAGCTTTCGAGAGTACGTTCGAGAGGTATAAAAATGTCGGATTGCGTTTCCTCCAGTGATGAGCATGCGCGCACAACGGGTTATGAATATTTTCCGATGAGGAGAAAGTACCGGTTGATCGAAGATCGAATCAGCCGGTGGTAGACGTGTCTCAAGCGGCATACATACCACGTTCAGGTATGCCTACCTGTAGTGAAGCTTCCGTCGGGCACGTATGGATTCGTCGCTATAGACGCGTGAGAACGAAACTAAAAAAAAAAAAAGCGCGAGAGAAAGCGAATGAGATGAGAAGAGGGGTTGGGGGAGGGGAGTTGATATCGGTGCTAGGGAGGAGGAAGAAAAAAAGCGATATCTGCCGGCCGATCGGCCGGAGCGAGGGGGGTCTTGATGGGTCAAGGAGTGTGAGAGAGTGTGCAGTTTACCTATAACCCATAAATCGACCCCACTTTTCTATTAAGAGACGCACGATTGACTTGCGTTGTTCGGTTTCCTTCCCTCCACTCTACCGATCGGCGTACACGCGCGAACCTCCACCACGCTTCCAATCGTAATTTTTCTCCACCCCTTTCAGCGTCCCTCACCAACGAGTACGTTCGCCCTTCTTTTTCCATTTTTTTCTCTTCTCCCGAGCCTTTTTTTTCTTCACATTTTCCCCTTCTCAGCTGACTGGTTTTTTTTTCACCCCCTCCTTGGAACTTGCCGGCGGGGTGACTCAGATCGACAAGGCGGTGCGCTGCTACTGCGCACTGGAAAATCATCCCTCTCCCTACCCCTTTGTCTCTCGAGAATCGTGCGTGCTTTTTTTTCGCAGCGAAAAGTGCACAGGTGCGTAGAGAGCGAGGGAGGGGCCCGTGCATTAAAAAAAAGAATGGATACGCGATGCGCTTCCAGCCGAAGGTAAATAAAAATACGAGGTATAGAAACACGACTCAATCATGGCGAACTTAACAACGAAACTCACGTGGATGCTTGTAATTAACCGATGGATCACCCGCCATACGCATTCGGGATTCACGTGAACGATGAAAATCCGACATGCCGGTTGGACCGGAGAAGACTCTAATCATGCTTAAAAAGTAATGGCGGTTGAATCCCGGAGAATTATGGGTATGAGAATAATACAAGGGCGTGCTGGCTCTCGAAATATCTGTACTTGATGGCACGTTGTGGAACCCTGGTACTCGATGTGAACCCAAACGAGTCTCTCATTCTCGTTATTACCGAAAACCCAGCACGTAAGCACACCAGCAGGTATATACCGAAAGCGTAGACACATTCACACGTTCTCGTTCGTACATTGTTTGTCCGAACATTTCGAACGTCATTAATGATTGATTCGTTAGCATGGGGACATGGCGTATCTACGGCTTGTTGCCTATTACTGTCCGGATGCATCAATATTTAAAGGAAACATGCGGTGATGTTGTGCGTTGGGTTGTACGATACTCGAAACTTCGCGGATCGGAAAGTCCCCTCTCCGCAGATTCACCATTACCCATAGCCACATGCTCATTCGTTTCGAATCGTCAACTTTTTCTACTTTCCATTTGGACAAAAGTGTCTTTAAACCGACGATCTTTTGGATGCAGAAGACCTGTCCTTTCGTGAATAAACCCCAAAAGATTAAGTCCTTTAAGTACGAAAAAAGACGTTCCACACGTGAAACGTGGTGGTAAAACAAGATGGTTCATCGACGAAGTTTGTGCCAAACGAATCTACAAAAAACAAGTCTGTTCCAGAAGAGTGCGAGCGACCCCTTACGGCTACAGAGGAACACTCGTGACGGAAAAACAATCCAGTAAACAACTAGACAAGTGCAAAAAATTATCACTGCCCATACGGAATAGTTTCTTCACCTGTCCACTTTCCCACGAGAACGAGAGTTTTCCGGAGTCTCCCTGCCGTTTGTTTTCAAATATCCCCGGGCAGTGTCATCCCCGTGTACGTATGTAGAAAAAGCAACGAAACTTGTCCAGAAACAACGATACGAATACAGTGCTAGGAAGATAGCCGTTGAAATTGTTCTTTCCTGATGCCTCCACGATTTCATTCGTTTGGGTTGGACCGTTGAGCATACTGAGACAAACTTCCAGATAGGACTTCCAAGTAGGAATTTAATATAAAGAGCGATCTTAGCGTCCGTGAATAAAAACTCCCGCCATGCTCCGTTGAGGCTCGCGTACGGCGTTTCAGCCATCAACATACGTTTCAGTGCACAATGTAGCTGCGTCATAAAGAGGAAACGGGCACGAGCAATATCCGAGTTACGCCTGGGCATTTCATATTTACGTCCTAGCAGCCATACCGGTGAATTTCATAATGGTACGAAGGGCATAGAACGTGTAACGCGTATACGTACCATTAGTACATACGTATTTAGCGACTGACGAACATTGGTACGGTACACCATATCAAGGAACACGGCTTATGGGTTGATACGACAGGCGGTGGGGGGAGGGGGGGGGTGGTTGAGAGGAGAAGGTGGCTGTGCGTAAAGATTGAACATTACGAAGGGCCCGGGGCGAAGATCCTGTGAAAATACAGCCCTGGGAAAAGAGGGGTTTGCAACGTTCCAGGGGGTGGTGGGTGGTGGGATGTGGGAGAGTGGCTGACGAAAGAGGCCTCGAAAATGAGGGATGAAAAAGGAGGTCTTCTCTTCGCCGGCTAGGATGGTCGGAAGCTGGCTGATGGTGTGATGGTGGTGTACGATGGTAGTGGAAGTTGCCGTTCGAAAAGGTGTCTCCGCGGGGACATGGATGTGCACCAGCCTCGTCATCGTTCCGGAGGGTGGAAGCGCGAGAGACGGTGGAGAAAAGGTAGAAAGTACGGTAGGGATGTTGTAAAAAAAAAAAAGAAAAAAAAAAGAAAAATGGCCCGCGGGTGTCCGCATCGCGGGGATGAACCGCGTGCGGGGAAAACGAGGGAAAAAGACGCGACACCCTGTGTGGGGTTGAAAGGTGGCTCTTTCCTCTTTTCTCCCTCGGTAATTGAGGGATAGAGAGAGAGAGAGAGGTACAGAGTGAGACAGAGAGAGAGAGAGAGAGAGAGAGAGAGATAGAAAGAGAGAAAGAGGGAGGGAGAAAGTATGCGCGTATGCGTGTATAAGAGAGGGTCACCACGAATTTCCCAGCGCCGCCATTGCGATCGTGGGCGTGGCCGCGCCGACGCTTGGGAATAAAAATCGGGGGTACATCGTGCACGCGCAGCGATGAACGAGTGCAAGTGAGGGGGTGCAAAAGTGTGCGGGTATGAAAAGTAGCGTAGAGGAGGCGAGGGACATGCGTATACGCGCCGGGGGTGGTTGACGCTTCGAGCTCGAGCCGAGCACCGACGAGGCTATCCGGTGGGGTTGGCGGGGAGAGAAGAAACTCGAACGAAACTTCGCACGCGGGTTAAAGAGAGGGAGGGAAACAAAACAAAAAAAAAAAAAACTA
>JAPYZI010000166.1:0-73000 GCA_030523105.1 Ophioninae sp. A BG-2022a | reverse complement strand
AAAACTATCAGAGATATCGATACGAATCCAACGCCATTATTTAAGTTAGGCAAAAACCTTTTCCAAACTCTCCCATTGAATGTCCATAGCATATAAGGAGCTCACCCTACGACCTTTTGAAATACAGCGGCAATAGTGTACCATCCATTAAGTAGCTTCAACTAAGGCTTAATGGAGTTCGAAATAGGATATTTTAAAGCCCTGAAAATGTGCAAACTCTGCAATTTTCTATGAGTTTGCAGAGTCTTATTAGACGGGCTGATCCCATGCGAATGAAAATTTGAAATTGTATCGGGAGTTTCGACACTCCAGCGGAAAATCGGAGGATGAAGATGGTGGGAAGAAGGAAAAGGAAAAAAAAGAACTGGTCCGTGTTAACGCCGTGTAGCAGTTTCTCGCGTGCCAAGAAATGGCTGGCGTAAAACCGATGCATATTAAAATGATGAGTGCCGTGTCGAGAGCCCGCTGGTGTAGAGATCGCGAGAGAAAGAGAGAGCTTTCGCCTCCCGGCGACATGTTTCGTGCTCCAAACATACTTTTATACATTGCGGATATACCTTTTTGTGCATGTATATATATATCTGCATATATATGTTTTTATTGTATAAAAAGCTGAATTCACTGTTTGCCCCCGGCTGATCCATCGTACGCCATCCTCTTTGCTTATCAAATATGAAGAAAAATGTTAAATAACACTCGCGGGGTAAAGCTACGTACGAAGTCCGGTGGCTAAAATCTCGCGAAACTGGAATACCAGACGTTGGCTAATGACACGTCGTGGATAAAACGAAAGAATGAAAACGGAATAATGAAAAATGTAAAAAAAAGAACGAAAAATATGGAAAGAGACGAAAACGGCCGGACGGGTGACGTCCCTTTTCTCCACGCGTGTACTTTTTTTTAGATCGGCATTACGAACGACTGTAGAAGCGAAATTGCTCGCTCTCGCGAGTGTACGCGTGGATAGTCAGGTATAGGGTGTGCTCTATGCTTCAACCTAGTTTTTTTTCTACATGTACCGTTTGACATTTTTTTCGCTGTTGTAAACAGTTGAAAACACTTTTTACAAATTCGCAAACAATGTCTTGGTTCTAAACTTTATCGTTCGATAGTTCAGCCGAACGCAAAAATTTGATATCATTCGTTATATATCGAGGATATCAGATTTTTCGGTTCTCCCGTTGTCTGGACGAGTTTGAAAGCTGAAACAAGAGACGAGGGAGGGGAAATAGAGAAACAGAAGAGGTCGTTGTGATTGTATACCTATTTCGACATCGCTAATGGACTATCGACAGTTCATGATGAAAGACTGGTAAGTTCGGTACGTCGGAATTAATACTCTTTTTTCCGTCAGTGCTTTGTGGATACAGAACACATTACGTGCACATATACAGGGTGCCCCACGACGGAACGTCATCCGTGAAATCGAGGGTTGGGAGTGGAATTCTCGATTGATATAAGCATGTATGGTTGATGTTTCGTCGAGTCGATTGATATAAGTATGTACCGTTTCCAGATCAACCTCTGAATTATTATTAATTTTCAAAGGCAGCCAATCAAGCGCGCCCGTTGCGCGGGCTTACGTCGGTGAGCGAAACGTAACTTTTCTCGCCACGCTTATGCGCGTAACTTTTCTCGTCACACTGTACAGAGAGAAGATAAATATAATTCGAGAGAGGGAGAGAGAGAACGAAAATTGCAGAGATACTGAAGAGATCGTGTCATCGGGTCCTTGCGGATGGCAGAAGGACGCCCGAAGACTTAGAATCAATAATTACATAGGAGATCAATCCTGCGAGAGCCGAGAGTATTTATACCCTCAAAGCCAACCAATCAATCATCAACATTACTTAGCAAACGTGTACGCGCCGACTATTTCACGTATATCCTTCTCCTTTCCTCTCTCTTTCTCTCTCTCTCTCTCTCTCTCTCTCTCTCGTTCACTTACTCACGTTCCGTTTCTCATTCTACCCCTCTATCGATTCGTCTCGTTCGCGTGATTGATTGACCGGCTCAAGTCTCGTGCCTCGCCGCGTCGCGTAATTGATTCCGCGCGTTGCTTCAAGATCCGCAATGACAACGAATACACGATCGGGTCTGGGATGCAGAGCGTACAGAGTTAACCACAGTTACGTACACGACCACGGAATTTTTCGTTCCAGTATCGAAAGAGTGCACATTCCCAGACGCGATATTGAGTTTCCGCGGTTATTCGATATCCCCGGACGCATATTTTTCTGCCGTTCAGTTTCGCCCGCGGACATTTTTTGGACCCTCTTGCATGATTTTACATGCGAAACCATTCTGCCCATATATTTCCTTCATTACAGGGCATGTTCGAGTAAAAAACCTTCTTTTTTTTTTCAAATTCCTCTCAAAGTTTAAAGTTTTAAGAGTATCGCGTGTAAATTTTATCCCGGTGTTTCGAAAAATCGTCGTATCAGTGATCGACCGAGTCTCTAAACGCGGCGTTTCTTTTACTTTTTTATACAATCTTTTCGGATGCGTTTTCTGTTTCGGAATTGAAAATATTTTCTGTACTTAATTTTTTTGTTTATCAATCTAGGAACAAAGCGAATTTTGATTGTCAAATGAACGTACCGATGTTTGGCAAACGTCTTTTTTAATCCTACGATGTGAAGGGTTACATTTGCACTTTAAGAAGGTTTTCGAAATTCTGATTTCGAATATTACGCGACTGTAATAAAAATACTGTCGATCAAAAGATATTTATAAAATTCTTTGTCAATATTTCTCAATATTTATTCGGATTATATTTATTTTTAAATTTATAATAGTTATATTTATATATATAAATGAAATATACATATATTCAAATATTGCAAAATATTCTGATATCAACTTGATAACGCTTGTAAGATTACAGAAATACCTTTAAAGTGTTTCCCAGAGGAAGTAATTTCTTAGTGCTGTGTTTCGAAACCGTACCGATGCGTGATCAGCTGTACCTTTCTGACGGTTTTTTTGTGACACAATTAGAGGCTCAAGTTTCATTACTTTGTGCCTAGCTTTTTGTCTATAAAGCTGGAAATACTTGGAGTCGAGGAACTCGGGACGTAGAGTACATATTTTGAAACTAGAACACCGTGGGTTCGTTTCGAAAGAGCAGGTTGCCGTGAACTCTGCTGGAGCACCGTGTGTGGCCACGAATTTTCTTCGCGTTTCACTCCCGCTTTTTTTGGCTTTTTTTTCACGCGTCTCCTCGCGTTCCGTTGTTGACTCAGGCCTGTGGTTGTTCAATGATCCCGGCCACTCTTTCTTCGAGTACCTATACACATATATAGTACGTACGCGATCTACGCGACGTCTACATTAATCGATCGTTTGTTTCTCGTTCGTTTTTCTCACGACCCGTTTTCGATCAAAGGCCTGGGAGATTTTTAAACAAATTGGGCGTCAGGGCGAAGCTAAGAGGGGAACCGCGTTTTATGGATAATGTAAACAAAGCCGAGCCCTTTTTTAAAATCTCCGCTTTGATAAAACCCTCCGTCAATATTAAGAGAAAAGAATCACTTTTACGAATTTCTGGCGGTTACATTTGTGTGGGCGATCACCCATCCGAGTATTGTTCAACACTGACTCGATGTCAATATTATTCACGATGATGCATAAGCACCGTCTTGACAAATGAAAAAAGAAAACGGAATCTGAGCTCGTTTTCATTTGATTTATCGCACGAAAAAAAAGTAACGGGTTTGCAGTATCCACGAGTACGATCGAGTCGCAAGAATTTCGAGTTTTTTTTTTTTTTTTCTTAGTCTTCGCGTACTCATGACAGAAAGTAACGAGACGATCTTTTTCCAACGTTTTTTCCCTCGTTTTTTCTCTCATCTCGACGGGGTCGTCGAGGCTGACGAGAAAAGCGTCGTGGCTCGTCGAGCTCCGCTGGCGAATGTTTCGACGACCGATTCGCTGGGAAGATCCGGACCAGCGCACGAGACGCGAGCTCATCGTCAGGCAGCGCGAGCCGAGGACGAAAAAGAGAGCAACGTGGCGAGAGGGAGAGAGCGAGAGCGAGAACGATCTCGCTAATGCGTCGAGCAGAGTCTCGGCATGCTTGACGCACATACGAGCATCGGTATAATTAACTTCCTGCTGATATACCAGCCCTAGAATTGCCAAGGGTTGTTCAACTCGTTCTACACATCATCGCGGTTCGTAAAATTCCTTTGCCAGCGCGATTTTTTCTCTTATCGTTTTATGAGTCGACGACGGGACGATTTTTAAATTCGTTCGAATAATTGCACGACAATAATAATAATAATAATAATAATAACGACAATAAAAGGAGGAAATAAAAAGAAATCGTTTTTCTCGATTCCGATTTATTTCGTAACGATCGCAGCCGAACGTATGGAACATGCACGGATCGTGATTAATTTCACACGTCTCTCATTTCTTCTTTTCTCTCTTTTTGCCCGTTAATTTTTTTCGCTGATAGGGTTCGCAAGGGAGAAAACCGTGAGTGGTTACGTCCGGCACAGGTGGCTGCGCGAAAGGGAGAGAGAGAGAGAGAGAGAGAGACAGAAAGAGAGGTGTGTGAGATGGATACGCGCGTCATGTCGAGTGCTCGATATGAAAATTCTATTAACGGCATCAAAAGAAATTCCACGGTTTGCGCTCGATGCCACTAGTTAGTGGAGTCAACGCTCTCTCTCGCTCTCCCGCTCTCCCTCTGTTGATCTAAGGGTTCTCACTGCTGAAATAATAATAACGTACACGAGACAGACTGTTCCCGAGATTTAAAACGGAGAAGCGTGCGGACCAGTAGCTCAAATGCCTCTCTCTCTCTCTCTCTCTTTCTTTCTTATATCCCTTTTTCGTTTTCGTTTCCATGTCTCACCCTTGATTCCCAAAACGGTGTGGCAGGAAGATGACGGATGCTGCGCAATGACACGCATCGTCTCACGCTTGCCCATCTTATAAAGCTCGATCTTTATTCCCCCATGCATTATTATAGGGAGATTCAAAAAGTGACGTCTCAAAATAAAATCTAGATCCCAATTTACTGCTCGTATGCGTAATGCGTTTTTCACGTGTTTCAACCAATCACCTGCGTTCTACGATTTTATTTAAGTTTTGGGAAAAAGCGTTTCAATTTTGATTTTGCTTCTTTGAGTTTTCCTTCATCATGCATCTTTTTCTCTATATATATACATTTGTTTACCAATAAGAATTTATCGGAAGCAACATGGAGTAATCTAGATTAGCACTTTTAACTTTTGAGGAAAAACATTATATTTTGTTTTTTTTTTTCAAGGATATCTAGTCGTATATCTCCTGTGTGCTCTACGATTTTATTAAGTGGTCGGAACGAAAGATTTTTATATTTACTTTTCTTGTCAAGTTTTCCTGCACCGTAAACCTTTTTCCCTCTTTTTTCTGTTTTTTTTTCTCTTACAATCCGAACTTCGTAAAAACAATAGAGTGTTGTCTAGTCTAGCTCTAGTATTTTTTTAACATTGAAACTCTACTCATCTTCTTCAACAAGTACTTAAAACTTTTTATTAAAATACGAAATATCGTTAGTGTTTCGTTAATGATTTACTTCTCAGCGGTGCATTTTGTCATGAAAACACGTGTAGAATTTTGTATTTGGAAGTCATTTTTTGTGGCATCCTGTATATACATGCATACATATATATTCATAAATAAAAAAAGACAACTTCGATCCTTTTGCTTGAGATATCACTTCAGTAACGCTTTCACGTTCGTCAAGAATTCTTGCATGGTTTTGTCCAAATTTTCTCTCTTCCTCTGCCACTCTCATACATTTTTGGACGCCATCGTCACCGTCCCTTTTCCTTTTCTTCTGGATTTCTCGCAGACGAGTCTGTGACGTGGTCTTCTCTAGCTGTAGCGTATATATATATTTACAGAATGAGAGACAGAGCGACGGAGAGAAGGTAAAGGGAGTGGGGAAAGAGAGTGTGCGCGGAGTGTGCGGTTTGAGAATGCCAACGTGGGATTTTTCAAAGGGTTCCTGCGCTCGTATGTCTGGAGAGACGTGCCCCGTTCCAGCGTGTACGCGAGTGCGTGTTTGTGTCTCTGCATTTGCCAGATGGGATTCATCCTACTCGTCGCATTGCCTCGATATAAAGCTCTCGTGAGTCTCGCTCTCACTTGCATCATCACCGTTGACGGCTTTATTATAACGATAAACTCGGTTAAGTTTATATTCGTATAGCGATACAATAATAATATATCAGACTCAAAACGCTGATCCCCCCCTGGTGGAGTAACATATACAGGGTGACCGGAAAAGTGACATCCAAATAAAAAACTCTAGCGGCTTCCTAATTCCTCTAACTTTTTTTTGTTATACGGTCTACCGTTGAGCGGTAAACAAATTTATATTAAAAGAAATGGATAATAGAAGTTTGTTAACGTTTAGATAACAGAAATAACAAATTACCGATCCGAATGAATCCGAATTGTTTTAAAAAATTTCTTTGTATTTTATCCATCACTGAAATACCTGTAAATAAAAATCTACGCGTAGAGAAAATGAAAACAAAAGAGATTTTCAACTTTTGCAATTATCAAGTTATTCTATTGTAGTTATTGAATTCATGGTTATATGTCTCAATATTACAAAAATGGGAAAGGTACAATCGAGTAGTGGGACGTCTAAATAATCATATGAATTTCTCGTATTTTACCAAGAGTCTTGTTTCACCTTACCGGAACTACTGTATCGGAGAATTTGGGAAAAAAAAAGTTCAATTTTTTTGTAATCACCCTGATGTGTTTGCGGTACCGCAGGATCAATTGATCGCTTAAAGATTGACGGTAATGCGAATGTACGGAGCTATGAATAATTGAATATCTGTTCATCGCCGAGTGCACTCATTCGTTCAATCTCTCTCTCTCTCTCTCTCTTTCTTTCCCTCGCTGTCTCCCTTTCTCCGGTATCAAGTATTCGATCCCCGTATGCATTGAACCACGCGAGTCGAAGAGGGAGAGGAAAAGAGGAGAAAACGTCAAGCGAGAAAAGCGCCCATCGCGAGAGAGTGGCAAAAGAGTGAGAGTACGTACCGCCCCCTCCACACCTTTCCTCCCTCTGTACCACACCCCGTGCAGTTTGCCGTAGACGTTAATGAATTCAAGCCGAGGGGCAGAAATTATCGGAGCACTCGCGACGAGAGATTCCTCCGTGCGCTCTTGTTCGGAGGTGAGAGAGCAAAAGAACGAAGCGCGAGCGGCGCGGGGAGGGGGGGAGGAGGTAAGGGCACATACATAGTTTCGTGGTATATAGTTTGCGGCGCGGTTGCAATGTTCTTGGATTGATGTCCCGGCTTGCAATTTCACTCGACCGCCGCCACGGCCATCGTAACCGAAACGTTCTCGTATCCATCGTACACGCGAGACGCAAAAGCATTCCCGCCAGTCAGAAACACGTAAATGAGATCCGGATATCTATTTATTCACTTTGTAGATGCCGAGTGAATTGACTATACGTACGTACATGAATATCCTCACTTCTCGTTGATTTTCCTGATATACTGCAAGATTTGACAGGACTGTGCTTTCGCACAATCGTTTTTCTAAATCATTAACAAATTATCCCAAGAATTATCAATAATTGTTCTCAATTATTTATCATTGTTGGGATAATTAGGTTATTATCAATTTTAGCCTTTAAATGAGCTGTCGAACTACTGGTTTGATCTAAGAACAGGTTTGGGCAATAGAAACGTATGTTGAAGGAACAAATACAATTATTGTCTTATTTATAGCATAATAATTAATCATTATTAAATAATTATAGGAAACTTATTCATTGTTTAATGAACTTGCAAAATCTTGCTTATTTTGAAGGAATGAATAGAAGTATTTATTCGTATATGGATTAACTAATTTGTGGGTCAAATTACAGTAAACAATATCTGTACACAATTTATATATATATATATAGTGTATTGCTAATGTAAAATATAACGTATTTGTAATGCCTTTTTTGAATTATATGTTTGTCTATTATCGAGAAATCGAGTTTAGTAATTGCAATGCCACGAACAATCAAGTCGAATTTATTCTGGCGCGTTCCTACAATGCTTAAAACTGGTATAATTCTTCTTCCTTTATCAGGGAAGCTACAATTAAGTCCTTCAAGGCCCTTATTCTTAGTCGGGATGATTTTTCAATTTGTCGCACGGGTCATTTGTTATCATGTTTCAATAATACATATTTTTAATTTTTTGAGGAGGTATGATATTATTATTGTTAATAATTAAATAGAACATTTGAAAGCTAGACTGAGAAAAACAACGATCAACACCAAACTACTGATACGTTGCATAAGTGTATCAAACTTCAACCCAATCTGGTAACCTGATCGCTCAATAATAATTAATACATATTTCCATAAATTTATTGAACTTTTTTTTATCGAACACGAGTTTCAATAATTTTATTCGTAATATTATCATTTTAATAGGAACCGTATATTCATACTGCATTGCTAATTTGGCAGTGAGTGCAATTTTGCAATTTAAAAATATTACATTGTCAATTTATAAAATATTAATTATTTAATGAATGTGAAAAATTCGAAATGTTTGAAATTGCTTAAAGATTACGGTCTTTCCATGTATAGCGAACGGTACAACATACGAAAGAGATGGTACAATGTAGAGTGTCAGATAGAATGGGCAGGAGGGGGAAACGGTGAATAGGTACACAGCGTCGCAGATCTTGGCTCCTTGCAGCATCCGACGTAGTCTCCCGAGACTCACACGTAGAGTATACGCTTGAGGTACGGTGTAACAAGTTACGTCCGGAATACCAGACGGTTCGCACGCGACGATCGTTTGTATGATTGTGTTCAACGTCTGGCGACGATATACTCTATTTATGTATATGTGTGTATATATATATATATATATATAATTATATACATAACGAAATGTATGAACATAATCTAATCCCATATGTGCATATTTCCATTATTTATTTATAGAAGTAGATCTACAAATGAAAGCAAATAAATAAATTGAATAATGATTCATATTTTTTAATGAAATAAATGACAAATAAATAGATTAATGTACAAAATGATTCATATTCTTTACCAAAGTAAACCGAAGAAAACAAAAATACATATTCGACAGTATTTCAATAAATAAATAAAAAACTATTCGTTCCATTAAATATCGTTAATCACTTTTTTTTAATTTACCTACTCATTTCATTGAAAGCTGTCAATTATTATTTTAACGCATGTATTAAATTTTATTAATTTAATTGAAGAATATTAAAAAATTCAAATAAGTCATCATAATCTCAGAATCCAAGATCATATTTCCCCAGGTCCGATGTGAACCTGTATCCAAATAGGGTGAAAGGTCCGGGCCCAAAGTGTCCGTTGCATGCACATCTCCTAAATTTTCTACAAGTTCCTCCATTCTCACTCCACTCTAGCGTTCGCTTACCTGGAAATTGGTACAAAATCGACATTATTCCTACAGGCCCGTGCGCACATGTGCGCCAGCACGTTCAAATATACGTTCATGAGTGTCGCACTTGTTTCGCGCTCTGCTTGCTCGTAGTCGCCCGCGGGAGCAACCCCCCCCCCCTCTCTCTCTCTCTCTCTCTGACCGTTTTCCTCCCTCATTATTTCGTAGTACCAAGCGAGTCTGACGGTCGTGCTAACTCCCGTGGGACACTAAAGCGGACACGGGTATCGCCATTGTAAAGCGAGGAACGAAACCTCCCCCTCTGAGGCCGCCCCCTCTGAGCCCTCGCGCCATCGAAAATTTGCCTCATTTGGCGCATCCACGAATTCATGCTCGTTGTAGCTAACCGTACACGGTTATTACTAGCATACAGCCTTCCTTGTATAGATATAGAAAATTCGTTCTCGGCACGCATGAATGTACGTCTCTCCGTTGATGAAGCACCGCAGCTCTTGATGAGGGACAGCGCGCCCTCTGATGATGCAGCATCGAATATCGCGTCCAAGGTGACTGGCCCAGTTAGTGACAGTGGCCCAATTTGGGACAAGCATGCCATTCGCTCGAAGCGTCTTCCACCTTCCGACCAACGATCGTTCGGTCACTCTGCTTATTTATTTCCTTCGATTAGAACGAACAATTCGGAAGATGGTCCGATGCGTTCTTGATAATGAGGAATGCTCAAATTTTTGTTTTAGGTCTTTTAGGGTTTTCGTTGAGGTATTGCTGGGTGGACTGTCGAGATAGCCCATAATTGGGAAATCGCTTTTTTATGGGTGTGGATAATATATTTGCACTTGGACGTATCAATTTTAAAGTGAAGGTGATAGAATTCAAACACGTGGTGATATTGATGAAATAAATTAATAATTTTTTGTGATTATTTATTATTCAATGGTTAAACGTGTAAACGTCAACTAGTCGTATGAGTATGAGAGAAAACTTTATGAAAGTATGCTAAGTTCGATTTGGAAAGAAATCTGAGGAATTAATTTTGAAACACGACTTTTTAATGAAATGTTATACTCGTGGAACTAAGTCTCTTAACAATGTCTGTCACGAAGGTATTACGACATCGTCATGGTTTATTGGAGCGTCGTTACGGTTACGATTTATTTGATTCAAACAAATCGTCAGTGCCCGAGAACAATGGACGATCGCAGAGAATGCGCGTTGGCGGTGTAAAGACAATTGGCTCATGAGGTTCGCAACACCGAACAAGAGAAGCAGTGATGTCCGTTTCGTATTCCAAAGTGTAAAACAAATTGTTCGGTGTAATAATAGGAACAATTAGGTTTGAAAAAAATTGTATCGCGTTTGGATACATCGTGTGCTCAGCAGTACTACCCAATCGGAAATATCACCCCGTTAAAGCGAACAGGAAACTCACTTTGATGCAGATCAAGTTTTACGAAATTCACGTACCAGATTTATTTTTCTTTTTATTTACAATCATTTTTGTAATGCACTGATTGAAATAAAATTTCATACGCGTTTGCATTCAATGTTATTCAACGTTAAATATTCTCCTCCTTGCGTTTCTCATAAAACTTTGAAAAGTAATGAATAATATAGCTTGAAAGAAACACGAAGAAAAAAAAAATTGAAATGCTCCTTTAAAAAAGTGATAAAATCTCAAAACGTTCGGTAAATCAGAGTTGTATGATGAGATCATCCTTTCCTAAACACTCATTCGAGATCCAAGTAAATATTATTCAACAATATGCATTCCCGTTAATAAATATAAATAAACTTGGAAAAGTTCAACAAATAAAAGTTTGAAGACGAACTTATCTTCTCCTCCAAACAATTCTGGCATTATCGAATCATCTTCGTACACGTCTGTATCCACGCATCGCTCTAACGAATCTCGCCTTGCACAGCTGGTGCTACCTACTCCGAGAACGTGTCCTTAGCATTCCCGGGATACGTGTTAAGATCGTTCCGCGGGTTTCTCGCGGCGCAAGGTGTCTCGAATGCCGCAACGATTAGCCGCAACCGATCACGGAAAGTTTGCCCGCGCGACGGTACAGCCTCGACTGTAATTAACGGGGAGGCGATTCGGTTAGATGGAACTCGAAGATTTCTACACTGTGAAAGCAGATCACCGAGCGATCGTCGTAATCTTCGGGATTAACACCAGTCGCCTTGTTAGACCGCGATCCTTAGGGGCGCCAGTGCGTAATGAACGATCTGTATGTATATATATAATATATACACTGCCGTTCAAAAGTTTCAGTTTACCAGTCGATATTTCTGGACGCACTAAAAGATGCCAAATTCAGCAATGTTTTGCTTTTCGAAAACATTCTTCGTGTTTTTGTTTCGAGCCGATGCGCTTTTCTGTACGGAACCGATTTTCGGCTATTTTTTGAAGGTCGAGTATTGGACGCATAACTTATCGAATATTTTTTGGTCATTTTTATCTACGATAAACTTGAACACGGTAGCAGATGATCCGTTTTCGTTTTTCAAAGATCCGTACGATTTTTCTTCGCAAAGTTATTTCATTTTTTTCCAAAAATAGAGAATTTTGGAAAATGCTGATATTTAAAAAACTATAGGTTATAATAGTAAATATAAAAAATGTAAAAAATTGCGTTAATTTATACGAGATCGCTAGAAATGTTTACAAAATTTTTGGAATTTTATCAGTTATTCCGACTTGCAATAAATGTTCTTCCCTTTGTCTATAAAATATTTCTCCTCTTCCATCAATTTTCCTGCAATACTATTGTATCTTCATCTTCGTAAATAGCTTTAAAGTTTTCGTAAAAAACTTTGCAAAAAATTGCAAAAATTCAGAATAGCACTGGCGTTTATCCAAGAAACATCAGTCCGCATAAGTGACAAATTAAATGATTGACCATTCATTAAATGTAATACGAAGCCAGAATACAAAAGGTTAAACGTATGGTTTTCATACAAACCCTGACATTAGACGCGTATATATATTTGTGTCCACAAATATTTCATGCGAATAATCCGTGTCGCATGCTCGTTCGATTTCGTCGTTACACACGAGATATATACCTTGCTCAGTTGCGAGTCGGATCGCAAAGTGCATCGATCACTTCGGCTCGACTTCGTCGCGAGGAATCGGTTTGGCAAGAAGCTCAGTTTACCCTCGATATGCGAAGAGAAATCGTACACGCAGTTTATACACTGTACACATACAAGAGGGAGAGAGAGAGAGAGAGAGAGATGTTCCATTGCTGGAACATTTATCCCTGAGACGTTTCCCCATGGATTCCATGCATTTGTACAAAGACTCGTCTTCGTCCGAGCATGATTGATCGTCCTCGGCAGTTTGTGCGGTCTCTCCTCTCGACCGAGCACGATCTCGTCGATTTTCTCTCGAGTATTCCGCGCTTGTGCGAGTTTATCGACGTGTAGGGGACGAATGGATGGACATCATAATATTCTGTTGCGGTGAATTTGACAGTGACGACAAAACGTGCAATTAGAAACTCGACCATTACCGGTGGTTTTTGTAGAGTTGTCTTGTTTTGGTTTCTCTTCGACTTCAGTTCTTTCGTTACGGCTTCGCCAGAGCCAAACTTTACGCCGAAGCCCATCAGTTAAATGTTGTTTCACACTTGCGACGGAAAACGCGAAATTGTAACCCAAATTTAGGCGTCGCGTATCCAATGTGGATCAAGATGAATTTTGAAAATAGGAAAGAAGTACGTAAGAAATACTGGATAGTGCGAGAGACGCGAAAGATTTTTCCGCAACAGGAATGTTTTTGTTGTTCATTTTGGAGGAGTCAATTTAACGATGGCAAACGTCCCTTGAGGATGGACACGAAGATTCAAAGTGCTCTTGTTCTCCTTGTTGTGATATCTCGTCTCTCACGAGTGCTGTGAAAATGGTCTCGCTTGTATGGACTCGCGTAAGGGGTTCAGGCATCTCTCTGTCGGAAACTACCGACGAGAAATGAAATGATGGCTGAGCCAAAGAAGAGAAGGAGAGAGAGAGAGAGACAGCGAGAGAGAACTCTCCGTATTCCCAAAATAATTTCAAAGCCAAGGTGGAAGGCTCCCATTTCGAAAAAGCGGACCCTCCTCCATTTATCTCCCCCTCTCTTTCTTGGTTCATCACTTCCTAGAAATTCCAGATATTTCACGTCACACGCGACTCCGGTGGAATTAAGTCCCGAGAAAAAGTTCATTTTACTGTCGTTCATGAATGCTCATAATATAAACGAACGGGGATAATTTTGTCGCGAGTCATGTAACTTGGTCCAAACAACGCACTCTCTCCACAATAAAAGTAATAAAATCCATCCCTTGTCAACTCGAAGAGGGATAATGATCCCGTTAAATTCCTCCCACTCGACAAACCCAAATATCCCGTCTATAAATTCATATAGTTTTGCCCGAAGCATTCCAACACCAAGATTGAATCGCGGCTTGAGTGATTCTTCGAGTTTTCTCGTGTAAACGATCGGCGGTAGGTATTTATGATTGTCGCGTCGGCGTAGAAACCTACAGCGGGGAAGAGAAAATAAATTAATAGAGGCAATTTATCGAGAGAATTTTTATATCCGGATAATGGAAAAGTTTGAATGGTGGAACAACGAAATCTACTTATCTATGATTTCCCTGACTTCTCTCCCTATTTCTTTTACTCTCTTCCTTTCTCTGGGAGGGAAGGATTACATTGAAAATCCCACGAACTCTGAATATTCCAGTATGGGACATTAGACCAGCCAGCGATGCGTTCATTCGAACTATTCCAGTTTTATCGTCTAGCCAATGACGTATAGCCTGTTTGACAAAATCGTGTACAACTATATTTTTTCTACGAACTGTTGGGGGACCGATTTTAATTACATCAAGTTATGTGAGCCTTCCATCATGATTTCATTGGATAAAAAGCGTCAGTTGATTTCTGAAGTCACAGACGAATATCTATTAAAAAAAAACACGTTAAAAATATTCACTTGGGCCAAAGAAAGTCTGGATCGCGTATACGTCTTTGTCGAACAAACTGTATTTATTGGAACTCACGATCGTTGGCCAAAAAATGCTCGCCAGTGAAGTTTCCTGACAAACCCTCGTCCGCAATATTTTTGTCAAACGGATGTGCACCTAAGACCGACGCAAGTTTCTACAAGGAGCTCGCGTGCACTTCTCGTCTGGACCTGTGTACCAGCTATGCGCCAACGTGAGTGCGTACTCAAAACCTCGAGGCCCCTTTGACTACTCTTCACGCTGTAATTAAGAGTCTCGCTGGAGCACCGACCCGGAGCCCACGAGTTCTCACTGGAAACCAAAAGGGAACCGGAAAATGCCTCTTCGAGCGTCAGTTTTCACGGAGAATGAATAGCGCAATAAAAATTAATTGAACAACAAAATAATTGTCAATGAATCGTTTGATCACATTGATGAGCAAAACAAATGGGAATTTCCGTAGCGAACGTAAAATCAACTACCTTCGACATTTCGTTCGTTCCAAACTCGTAAAATTCGATGGAGGTTTCTCGCACGGTGATTCGGGAGTCGCGCGTATAGAAGCAATGGAAGGAAAAGACGGGATGAGCGAGCAAAAGCATCCGCATCTTGAAATAACACGGAGACTCCATTACGCCGAGTGAATCCTCGGAGTTTATACACGGGCCATATCCAGTTACAGTCCTGGATTGTGTAGATATATAAATGTATATGGCGGTCCAAAAGTGACATTCAAGGATAGATGTAGATGCCCCGTATTATCTGTCGGAATCTCTCGCATGTATGTACCACGATCGTTTTAATTGTTGCAAAAAACAACGTTTTTTTTTTTTCATATATTTTCGAATTTTTCGGTAGGATAGAATTTGAAAAAGTAATTTGTATTGGTATGTGCATATAATTCTTCCTGGAACTATCCTTTGAACTTCTGATACAAATTTTCAATATTAAAGTTAGTATTCGCTTAGTCATTATTGTTTAATTTCATTATGGATTTATTTATAGATAAACAATTGAAAGCATAAATAGGAAAAACGCGAGGAAACCAAATAAAAAAAGGGCAATCATTTTTCTCGGCAACTAAAAAGATCGCGCAACCTACTTGGGACTTATTCGAATAAGTATTGACAGAAAGCATCTCAATTGTCTTTTTGGATATCGCTTTTTGACTCACCTCGTATATATTGGAGGAACGGCGTTTGAAAATATTCAATTTTGAAGATCAGCCTGTACCCAAAACGGCGAAACTGATAAAAAAAAGTTATGAGGTTTGTCCACAAAACAGTCAAACGATTTCTTATCCGAAATTACGATGGTATCATGAGCTTGGGCGTACAGAGGAATATAGAAAGAAAAAGAAGAAAGGAAAGAGGGACAAGGCGAAAGCGGTGAACGAGGGGTGGAAGAACATACGTGGCTCGTCATGGTACGGCGAGCAATGCGAGGCAAAAAGTTTGAAAACGATGCTAAAGGAATAAAAAGAAGAAAAACAGAGAAAGAGAGAGAGAAGGGTCTATGGAGGTTCCGTTCAGTCGAAGTCTTCTTTGTATCACGTATGTACACGTCTGTTGTTTCAACGCTTTGAGGGCCTCGCTCGGTTTCGATATTCCCGGATACCCCAAACCGAACAGTAGACCGCTTATAAACCCTACCCCCCTTCGATTTGCGCCTCTTTTTTTCAGTCTTTTCCATGACGCGTCCCGCGTCACTTCTTTTTTCTCCAAATAACATCAGAGATTTAAAAATCCCAAAAATACGAGCGGAAATGCCGAATGAATCCGATGCTTTCGCTGGCAGGCGTTAAAAAAGCGCGATGAATAATTCAGGGAAGGTAAAACGGGGATGTATGATTCACGCGTAAATATAAGCACCGTTTTGACGACTAGCGGTAGAGCTACGATCGGTGAGCGACGAGTACTGAAATGGGTGACCGTTTGTGGATCCCTCATATTTAATCTGAGGAAATTCGTTTTCTTTTTAACTGGGTGGCTCTTCGATGAATTTGATTTTATTTTTGTACTATACTCCCATAAGTAGTTATAATTTTGCCTGAAATAATATTAACAAACTTTAAACAAAAACATATTTTCAGATCCATGGTTTAATAATTATTCTTAATACATTTGTAATAGGTTTTTGCAAACAATACTTAAAACATACTTTTTTCATAATAATAAATGATAAAGTTTATACAAAATAATAATGCGTTATACGATACAGTTCGAAAATTAATGTTTGACCTAACAATCGACTTTCTGACGCGTAACACCGTAAAGACGAGGTGGACTCGGTGAAACAAAATTATTACATATAATATATATATAACAAATGAAAAATTATTAGAATATCGAACTAAAAATATCCCATTCCAGTAATCGTCTCGTTCACTCTTTCCGTATTCTCCCCAAGTGCTACTTCAGCGCTGTCAGCGTTCTCGAGCTTTGATCGAAGGAGTCGGAGCGCAAGAATGTTGTCAGCGCTTAAGTACACATTTACGGTTCCCATTTCTCATTTTTGCATCCTCAAGCGGTCATCCGACCTAGCCCAAAGTAAAGACACCGATCCATCATCATTTTCTCCACCCTCTTCTTTCCGCGGTCACACGAGGGATACCTTGTTTTGGGAAGTAGGCGTCTCATTTTTTTAAAAATACGGTTTCACTAACAAAATCGATGGAACTATTGTTAAAAATTATCATGAACCGTAGAACTATGCGTGATGCCACTTTGTGCGCCGTTTCTTCGTGCGATACTGACAATTGAGATACCAACTTCAGCGAGACGAAGTTGATCGCACTGGGTAGATCAAGAGCTTTCGCGCATCGGGAGCAGAGTCCATTGAGGTTTACGCAGTACCGCTGTCGCGGAAGGGCACGTCTGGGTAAACGTCACGCAGGTTCATGTTCGCGGTTGACGCAGGACAGCTCTCGTATTGTCGATCGGTAACCGTGTCCAGCCTATTTAAACTGGTGCCCACGGGGTATACGTGTGTACGTACGTATAACGCAAATGTGACTCGAACTGCAGTCCGGATCGTTCCTCCCCTCACCTCGCCGGTTCGCTCTCGCCACGGTACGAAGGTATTTATTTATGCGCTCACGTATGGACACACGTACGGGTGAAACCAGCGTGATACTCGGACGTCCTTGATTGCATCAATTTGTTACAACATGTTAAAGCTCCTCGTTGACCGGATATGCCACGGTACGTTTCGGGCGCGTTCGAGAGTTCGCCCGAGGGTGGCCACCGGCGTGTTGCGCGGCGAGGTACCGCACACCGCTTTGTCCGAAATTTCGCACCACCGTGGTGTGTCATTAGACATTGATGTGTATCGTATGTACGATCAATGTTTACGGACAGTCACACTCGCATAGCGCGAAAGGCCTTGCGCGCGTGGATTCGTCCTGGTGTCATTTCCGACCAGCTCTCGCAAACCCCCTTCCCTTTTTCGGGTACTTAGCGTTGTTCCGTACCTTTTCGGATGACACACTCGCGTACATATGAGTGTAAACACGCGCGTGAATAGTTTTCTGATCGGGACTGTTGTTGCGTTGAATGAAGGACTTTAATAGCCACTTGGTCCGAAGTTGTGTCATGCTGCTGATAAATGCGTCACTCCTAGCTGGGGAGGGTTAGACGGGCATGTAGATAAATTCGTAGATGTGTAGAGTGGGAGATAAATAGGTAAGCAGTCGGATAGATAGATAACTGCAGATTAATAAATTAGTAGATAAATTGGTGTGTATGTCGGTAAGAGGGGTGCAAGGAGGGTTATTAAAGGTTTGAAATTAAATAAAACTCATGTTTTTAAAGTCACACAATCGTAACTTGCAACAATCAGTATCGGAAGATTTCATCAAAGTGGGAGAATTTGAATGTAGCGATATAAATAGAAAAATGAAGAAAAAAAACTGGGCTATCAAGGCGTACACTATTTTCCGATCATACTAGATCCAAAAAGTGTTTTTCTACTGGCTGGCAAAACGCATAGACTTCATCGATGTCGTCGTCAATACCTGCGAAACTAAAGCTTCCTGCAATATGAACAAGGAGTATCCTCTTTTGGACCACTTACGATTGAGGATTCTCTTGAACTTTCCTTTTTTTGTTTGATTCTGTGTTTAGCAATTTTTCATTTGCTAAATCGCTAACAAAATATTATTAAAAATAATAACACGCGACGCATCAAATAGCGAGTCATCGATTGATTTTATATCAAATACAAATAGAACAAGCGCATCAGCATCTAGATACAGTAAATATATATATATAGATAAATTGGCAGATCGAAAAATCGATAGATAGATAGCTAAATTTCCAGATTGGCAAATGGAATGATAGCTAAGTATGTATGTAGGTAGATGTATGGATATAACTATGGGTACATAGATGGCTAGATCGATGGTTTATGCCCAAAGATAGAAAAGTCTCCAGGGCAGGAGAGATGGATAAACGCGGGCACGAAAGCTGTGAAAACCTTTGAGTATTTACGGACACGTATTAAAATGCATATGATACATGGGGAAAGAGCCTGCCAGGGCGTGGAACCAGGCAGAAATGGTTTATGATGTTTTAGAACGGTTATTCGTGTACTCGCGTTCCAAATTATACATGTCACTCGTTTTCCGCGCATGTATCTATATATGTGTATAACCGTGTATTTATATAGATATCCTGTGTATACACCTGTATGTATGTGATTAAAGACACTTGTACACATTCGTGAAAAATGGTTGTACATTGCACATATGTACGGAAGGACACTTTGCGAAGTGCGAACTTGTGGAATACGTAATAAGAGGCGTTTTACTGTTTCCCCCACTCTTGCTCTGTGGCACGCTTGTACAAGGTGCCTTTAGTGGTCCTGGAGCACGAAATAAATACCTCTATTGCATTGTCTCTCGCACGGTTATGGTACGAGCTATATATAAATTATTTTTCTTTCATTATTATTATGTTTGTGTTGATACAATCGTTATTATTTATAGAGTTATTAATAATAACGTTATTAATTAATAAATATTAATAATATTAGTTATTAATTAATAGAGTATTAATAATGTTGCATTTGAATTATCATTACTACTGCTTGATATTATTCTCGTATCAATGTTACTATTAATTTTATCGATTTAGCTCTTGGTTTGATTTATTATTAACGTTATCCAGTTATATCATTGATTCCTTCAAAATTCATTTTTATCGCTGTTTTTCGATTCGCGATAGCTCGAATTCTTCGTTATACGATTTTTATTCGTGTTTTATTTATGGTTTTTATTACTCTACTTTGATTTGGTTATTCTTTTCCATTCGTCAATCTATCCTATCCATTTTCACGTTTTCGCTGCGTGCTATCCACCGCTCATTCAACCAATATTTTTCGTCGTACTCTGTGACTCTTTATTACGCCGGGGATTCGTAAAATTTTTTATCGTTCGACCTCTCTTTCTCGAATAAGCTTTGATTCGAATCTAAACGTTTTACCCTCGGCAATCAATCGAACTGTTAACTATCAAGTGGAAAATTGACGGAATTCGGGGCTCTAGCCTTTCAACTTTCAAAAGTCCTTGTACGCTCGTGTCAAAGGGGTCCAACTTTATTGCAGACAAATGTGCATCGACGTCAAAAGAGTTCTCCTCCCTCGCCTCCCACCTATCCGACCCTCTCTCTTTCACACTCGTCCCCGTTCGATGTTCTCCAGTTATTCTTCCTAATTGTGTTTTGTCTGCGAGGAAAATCCTCGAGATTAGGGAAAAGCACGTTCGGAAAATTCATCGTTGGAAGGAGGCGAAGGACTAAGGACAATTGGTATAGTTATCACGGAGTGTACACTTCCGGCAAATACGTCTCGTTAGTTCGTTATCTCGAGCACCAATACGTAATCCAGAATCTTCAATGAATGGGCTTCTCTCTCAAATCCCCACCCTCCTTTGCTCTTCTCCCTACGTGTTTCCATCCTCAACGAACGAATCGTAGTAATCTCTCCATTCTCACGTGTGTGCTATTCCACATTCTCGTTCACGAACTCACACACCGGAACTTGTTCTCGATGTGTAATCAGACGAGTATACAGTGACTTTCTCGTACAGGCATCGAAACATATAATTATCGTAATCCCTATAATTCGATGGAAAACACACTCTCGATACTGCGTTTATGCCCAACACGTTATTTATCCATGAACGATGCTCCTGGAGAACGAGGGAGTGAGGAACAAATTGTGGATGGCGGGAGAGGGGGGAGTTGCGGACGAGAGAGAAACCGATTCCACTAATGCCACGCGATGAACTCTAATATCGCAGTAGTTAGGGCGGAGAGACATCCACTGCTCGCGTACTCGACAAATACGCTTGCCGTCCAGTAGATTCGAACGATTGCAACTTCATCCCGTGGGATTTGAGAGTGGAACATCGAAACCTCTATTTTACTGGATTTATGAAAAGGATATAGTCGGGCCCGGGTTTTTTTTTGCAAATCGCTCGAAGAAAAGAGTCTTGTAAAATTAAAGAGGTAAAAGAAAGGAATTTTAAATTGAAGAAAAAGTCTTATTGTTTCGTTCAAACGAGTTCTCGATAATCTCGGTGATTCAAAATCGCCCGCTGATCACGAATTTTCCAGAATTCGATTCGGATGAAAATTCTCGCTTCGGAAAACGTTTAAACACGCAAATGATCTATCCGTGGTAGATAAAATCTGGGTGGAGGTGGGACCGACAGTCGATTCCCAACCGAATACATTTCCGATCAATTTCAGCGGGAAAGCAAAAATGTCATGTTTTCGGTTTTCGTCTCGCTCCGGCAAGGGCCAGGAAAGATTTGAACGGCGCATAAAAAAATCTCCATTCGTATAGCAAAAGCGTGTTCGATCGAGCGGCGAATCAATCTTCCGTACATCCGGCGGAGTACGTACGAAACGATTATCCGCTCGCGTGTGTGAGCTCTAAATAATAGTACACTTCTGCCCTCCGTAGATTTCGGTCGGAACTTCATTTTTTTTTTGTAAATTCACATGTATATATTTAGTAGCTGAAAATATTATAGAGATCTTATCGAGAAAATTATCGATGGGTGAACTTCCGGTCTCGAAGGTTCAATCGGCCGAAACTTTTCGGTTCTTCTCGGCTCCGGTCACCCGATACATCGTCATGCGAATTTCCGCGAAAAGCTACACGAACTCCATGGAGTTTTCGGTGTATCACAATGCTGCACCCGTTTTGCATCGCACGCTCGAAAAGTCCGACGAATTTATTAGCCACCGTCTATTTATTCACGTACAATTACGTATACAAATATATAACGGCGCAAAGGGTTGGGTTTAGGTCGTGGGGAGAAGAGGAGAGGGAGGACGGTCACGCTCGCTTTGTCGAGCTCGTTCACCTCATCGCACCTTCCATATATACGTTCGTAAAGTTCCCTTTTGCATACGTCAACGTCTGTATTACAGTATTAAATAAAGTTTCTGGTGAGCGGAAGCGGCATGTCTGCTCTGGGTAATTTTCGAGACCGGTAGATTGATTTTGACGCGGGTTTCACTGTGCGATAAATTACTCCAGGATGAAAGTTTGTTTTGGTACGAGCAACGAATCTAATTGCGATTCGACTAGGAAAAATTTGAAAGTTTCTAAACAAAAATATGTATCTTCTATCTTGAGCTGTTTTTTTATTATTCGGTATTTCTGACTCATCATTTAAAAAAATAAATGACGATGGATCAAAGAGTTTTTGTATCGATTATTATTTTCTATATGGGTATGCTACTATGACATACAACATGCTTCAAAATCGCAATCTGGAGCCAAGTTATCGAAGTAAATGTGACATTTAAAAAAATACGTTTTTATAGCTTCAGTTCGTATGGGTTTGGTTTGACGTTATTAAACGTATCAAACATTACATTTTTGCAATACTTTTTCAACGCTTCAGTTATCGGTCAACCCATTTTTTACTTTATTTTCTCTTCACGCATAATTTTTTGTTGTTAAATATAGTTCGCCGTTTCCAGCTAAAACTAAAAACTGAAAAAATGTAGATTGTTTTTTTTTTTGCCGTTACAAAATCAGCTTGCATTTTGTAGACTTATTCATCCGTGTTACAGTCGTCATTCGGGCCTGATTCTATTTTGGGTACGTCTGTCGACACTGCACACGATCATGAATTATGTATTGTTAAATGAATTTCGAAAAAATTGTATGTTGTCAAAGTACCAATGAATAATGCATGATGAATATTTTTCCGGGTTTTATACGCGTGCGCGAGTGAGATATTTCGATAGTGCGATATACGCGCGAATCGAGGAAATTGCGCACGATGGAGGTATCGATGCAACGCGGGCGCATATATGCCTGTTACAGATGGCAGAGCCACGCGACGCGGCCATGCCCCTCGTGCCAATTTTTGCATATATATATATGACTGGTGCTTCATCATTCTACACGCATTGTTGCGAAGAATGCTGGCTGATAATAAACGCACGTACATGTGAAATGATGTATACATATATTTATGTATGTATAAAAAATCGATTAAATATACAGCGTAACAATTATAAGGATACCACGTATTTGTTAAAGGTTTCACGAAGAGATTTTTCCGCTTAAAAAAATATATTCCTTACTGCTTTCACAAGTCGACTTAAAAATAAATAAAGCGTATTTTTGCGTTGGGCAAAATATGGAGCACTATGAAGAAACAATTACAAATCCACCTTGAATTCGGTAGAATATAGAAAATAATATTGTGCATATGAAATATTTCTAAAATACGAAATAGCTTATTGACGAATATCCCCAGTGCATTCAAGTTTAGACATCCTCATCGACACGGCTTATCATTATTTGCGTAGGAGTAAGTTTTTTTTACTAAACCTGAAAAAAATATAATTATATTCCACTTTTTAATATTCAAACGGATCAAAGTTGAAATGTGTATTCGATGATCTTTTATCAATAGAGGGTCACAAAAGTTATATTTTTTTAGAGTATTGTGGAGTCGGTTTTTCGTTATATCAAGGTGGAATACTGATATTTATTCTGAATTCTTATTTTCATCTGGCATTATAGCGTTTATTGAAATATAGCACTATTTATTTTCGAAGAGGACCTCAAAAATAATTTAATGCCACATTTGTCCTAGTGGCGAAATTCTCGTGTCAGACTTTTAAAAATCGTACATTTTGCAATTTCCACCCTATATGTGAGCTACATAAAGAAGGGTAAACGTGTGCACGAAGCTTGTAGAGAAAAAATAATATCACAACCAGCTTTACTTCGCGTGTTAAATCGTACGTAGGTGAAGCCATTTTGTTTACTTGCAGTTGATGAATTCGAGTCGCGATGATAGATTCACGTGTCAACTGTGCGGCAAACAGACAGGCTAGTGACGATGGCGCATAGCCCATATTCACGGTCTAGCGTTCACGATTTTTTCCCCTCACTTTTTTGTTTCTGCTCGTCCCCATATTTTCGCTACCTTCTGAAGGAAGTTTATGAAATTTGTTTTTTTTTGTTATATAGAAATTCTGATGGAACGATTTTTACCCGCCGTAATTAATGAAGTAGCCATTGATTCCGACTTATTACGACTTATTTTAAAATTGCAACTCCAAAAATCTGCATCCCACCAATTTTCAAAAATAATTTTTCCCCTCCCGTGACCGATTCGTTCATCCACAGTAAACAGATGTTTACTTCAAAGTGTACTTTTCCCGCGGCCACTATTAGAGAGAAACAGAAAAAGGGCACCGAAAGTGCATCTTGGATGCACTTTCTTTTGAGGTTATGCGCATTCATCTCGTTCTAGATGTGACTCAAACTAATATTCGTAGCTCTCGTGTCTCTCGCTATTAAAACGCGGTTTGAGATTGGGAGGATGGCTCGTGTTACACTCAAGATGAGCTGTTGCCTCCCCCGTCTCTCACCCACTTACCCACTCCATCCCTATGCATGTTTGTGTCTCTCGAGCTTTCACAGAGGGAAATAGGCTGCTAGTGCTTGAGAGAGAGAGAGCGAGAGAGAGGGTCGGGTGTTCGATCGTCACGGTTTTTGGAGACCATCCAAGTTATATTCGAAGACGGATAAGTGGTTGTCCCTTTATTTATTGCGGCGGGCAGCCGTTCGAGTATTTCTCTCTACTTTTGGGACCGTGAAAGAGCACCAGGGAGAGAGAGTGAGAAAAAAGGGAAAAAGAGAGAGAGGGAGACCAACGTGGAGGACCCAGTCAGATAGATGTTGTCTAACTTTCTCGCTTTCCAAAATTATGCAGCCTCTTGCATTGGGCTTTCACATATTTTTTCCATTCCTCGTGTTGCTAGTCCTATGTTGGATTCAACAGCTTTGGAGAGGCGCTCGTATCGCTTCACGCGGTCGACATTTATCAGCCCTGTCGTCGATCCACCCCCTGGAAGAGCCTTTTTGCACTTGAGCCTTTTTGTTTCTGTGATTCCTACTTACGCTTCCCCTCGAACCGATCTAGTTTCGAGAATTATTTGTCAGTGGTTTGGGAATAACGGAGACTGTTACGAACTGAAACGGAAATCTGCATTGGGAATGTGACGCTTTAGCATATATATTTTGATGACTCGCGAACAAGGTATTTATAGGATATTCCAAATTAGCGGCGAAACGTCGTTGGAGACAATCGCCATCTTTTTTTATGAATACACAAATTCCTGAAACAGAAAGTTTACTAAGAACGGCCTATCGTATTTCGACCTTTGGTCGCCATCTTGGATAATTTGGGGACCGAAGCGTGTAAATATATCTACAGGTGGTACCTTCTTTTAACATTACGCGCCCATAAATCCAAAATTGTGCTATCCAATAGTTTTCATGAAATATTCCTATTAAAAACTACAAGCAGCGTTCGAAATATCCTTTACCCTATTTATACCAAGGTCCCGGAAATACTGGTCTCTCACTGGCTGGTGTACCAGTCAGTAGATAAGCGGTCACCGCTCCCAGTATCACCCATGTACAACACAGCTTAAAATACCGGTCCGTCTATTAAATCCCTTTCGTTTGAAAGGATGTATTTTTGATTTCGCGGAAAAATTTCCAGCTTCGAATCGTTCGTCTATTTGTCCATGTTTATTCGTTAAAACAACAGTCTGTGTAAATAGCGAATGAAATACATTTTCTGCATATTTGCTCGCCGAAAGCGTTATTTGATCTTCTGTTGCTGAAAACGCATACCTCATTTCATTCTAGGAGAACCACTGACCGGCTCAAACCACTGCACCCAAACGCGTTTTAAAATAAAATAATTTACGTATAATTCATTTGCACGCGTTTTGCCGGAAATTCCAGCTGAATCTCCCTTGGTTTTTGCATATTTGGCTTATTCATCGTTCCTCCACCCTGGCCGCGTATGCTCCGCACAATTATATGAAATAAACTCTCGGCGTGCACGCGGCATACGCTCGGGTTTTAATATCGAAATGAAGTCCGTTGAGCTGCTGTCTGCACGCGAAAATATCCCGGGAATTTCAAAGGTTTCCTTTTTTTGTTTCTGTAACTCGATATTTATTTATTATGCGCGGATCATGATTTCCGGCCGCGTAATGGGCGGCCGGAAATCATGTTATCAACCCGAAATAAGAAAAGTTGGCCGGAAATCATAATTATCAACCCGAAATAAGAAAAGTTGACGGATATTTCGATGGATAACGAAATCGAATAACTATTCCATTAATGAGTTGTTTATTCGAGAGTTCATTTTTTCGAGAACTGTATTATTTATTCAGGTACTTTATACTTTGAGTCGTACAAATACAGATACGTACTATCTGAAAAATGCATATCTCCAACCAGAGCTATAGATCAATTTCGGGATTTTTGTATTCGCAATTTTTTCATGATCTATTTCACGAATTATAAGATTAATTTATATATATTTGAACATTAACTTAATTCACGACTTGGGTCCTTTTGAATATTGATCGATCAAATTTCCGACCCGTTAGAAAAAATAATTCACACACGTTCACTCACGAATCGAAAAACATCAGTGAAGACCGGAAAGTGCAATTGGAGATTTTGTAGATAGCGAAGAGAATATTGATAAAAATTAATCGAACGTTTCGGATTTCGCGCGTACGAGAACGAATCATTAAAAGGTTTCTAACGAACGCACCCACAAAGGCGGATGGAGCAGTCGCGGGTGGCGGATTTCGTACGCGTATGGAGTTTCCGGCTACGGAAGTTCCTCTTATCGGAAATAAATTGAACACGGAACGGAGATGTTTCGTCGGTTAATTCCCATGGTATGGGTACGTAGCGTGAAACCATATAAGCAATAAGAAGAAACATTCGTAATATTTCCACGGTATCCAAAGTGAATAAAAACCGTCAAGGTTATTTTGGTGAGCGTCTAAACCACATCGTAGCAAGTGAAACGGTTGTATGCTCAAATTTTGTGAATAAAAAATGTACAGAATTATCGTTATAACAAACCAGAACGGCTGAATCGCATAATTTATTTTCGTGTTCATTTTTGTCCCTAAAAAAGGTTCATTTCTTTAACTAACAAATGGTACAATATTAAAAAAATTTAACTAAAAAATATCTCAGCAATCGTACAAGGCCTAATACATAACAGAAATTAGCACTAGCCTCATGATTACGTTTGTCAGCTCTCTTATCGCTCTTCGGCTTCGTAAGCTTCGCCGATGCGACGGATTCAAGTATGTCGGCCAATTTATGTCGCAGGATATTTGAAAAGAAAGGGTTCTGATGATACTTGATACTTTATCGTAAGTGGATACTTGATACTTTATCGATATCGTAAGTGGAATCCCAGGTCACTGTACATCGGACATAGGTTCGACAAGGAAGTTAACGGCATCGGGGAGTTGTGGGAGCGTGATGCGAGACTCTCTCTTTCTCTCAGTATTCGTTACTGTAGAACCGGAAATCGACCGACTGATCAAACAATTGGAACCTTCCCTCTGTAAATAACCGGAAGGTAGACGAAAACACACGAGCATGAATAGTCTGGTGTTAAAGGTACACCCGTATCTGCATATCCTTTGTATAGGAACTGAGGATGTTCGGGATGGGAGTCGAAGAATGGAAGTGTCGGGACACTCCGACGCAATGCTGTAACCGGCTTCTCGTTCGCCACTTTTACGTGTGGGGCACGATTAATTCAACGGTAAATATAGGAGCACTGAATTAACTCGTAACTTGTCGATCCGAGACTATCGATCGACATCCCAACTTTCAACCAACCGAGGGAATATGAGAGAGAGGGATGGAGGAGGAACGCGTAACGAACGTTGCCACGTTCCGATACACAAGACACTCCTGGAGTTTGCCGGAGTATAATGGTAATGACGAATTTGCCGGGGTGCAGCATGAGCTGCAGGTTAGCTCGTTGAATGCGTGGGACGTTGAAGTGGCCCAGTGCACGCCACGATCAATTATCGCCGCTATTACAATTTCCATATATAAACTCGACAAGGGCCACTATCGGCGAATATATGTTCACCGCAGGTATGGATTTCAAGGACCTTGTTACTGTTTTTTTTTTCTTTTATCGCGTTCCAAACGATTTTCATGCATATTTTCCTCGTTTCAATGCACCGGTGATCTATCAATTCAATTCGTAGATCGTTATCGTTGCTATGTGTGCGCGCGTGCAAGTTGCGCGTGTCGAGTACGCCCAAGGAAAAGTAGCGCACACAGCGGGGGGTATGAAACTTTTTTTTTTTGTTTATAAAGCACCTTGTAATCTGGTGTAAAAATAGAACATTTTAATGTAGACGTGTGCACGCACGGCAGTGCGAGGGCGTGGAATAATTCATATTTGCCGTATTTGTAGCGGAAAGGTGAAATAAGTTCTTGAATAGTTCGTTCGCATATTTGTTTGAACTCTCGATACATTGGTAAACGATTATTTCCTATACATTTAAAACCATTTTTTTTCCTGGATTATTTAGAACTATTGCTTTATTTTATTTTGGGACATTTTATTTCACGCTTGACTAACAAGTATAGTAATTATAGTTATAATTATTCTTGAGAATATAATAATATTAAAAAAGTATGATTATGGATAATAAATAATTCAATGCAATAATGATAATGATAAATATTAATTTCATAAAGAATTTATTAATAACAGGAACGACTACTGATAATAATATTAATAATAAAATTAATATTTTTGATTCGTTTGGTGTCGTTTGACGACTTTGATCTTTCCACGTATCACGTACATCCCTGTATTCGTTCAAGGAACGGCCGCCACGGAATCATTTTTCTTTTTCTTATTTTTCAATCTTTGAGTCGGTACGTGCCGGCTGAGTAATGCTCGCATAGAAAACAACCGTGTCAACTATACATATACAGCAAGAGCTTTTCCAGTTTGGCAGAAAGAGTCAGGAGTGTCCAACGCTCGAAGTTCTTTCGTTAATTGGAAATCACGACGTGCTACGTGATCGGGATGGCGAGCGCGAAGATTCAATTGGTCCTCTCTTCATACCTGTGTGGCTGCTGTGTGTTGCACTGCTCATTCGCAGTTTTGTGCTTTACTTTACAACGGCAGTTGCCTCGATCTCATTTATCCTTTCTCGCCGCATTCTCCCCCTATCGACGTCTAGGCCACACGTCGTTGTTCCTTCTGTTTCGTAGCTGGTTGGAGTCTCGACGCGTACGACGAGAAAAAAAGGTGGTGACCGGTAACGAACCTCAACGCCGGGATTGTCGTCTTGAATTTCCGGGGAAGTCGCCACTAAAGGAAAACGAACAGAAAGAGAGAGAGAGAGAGAGAGAGAGAGAGAGAGCTCGAAAGAACGTTCGGGTGGGGTCGGCCCAGTGCACAAAGACGTCATTGCGCCGTTTGGTTTCGAATACTGGCAAGGATTGAGCTTTGGTTTTTGTTCTCCCTTCCTATGTGTCGTTTCCTTAATTAGCACTGGTTTCAAGTAGAGAACGAAATTTTAATTGGTTCCAATAGACGCGTAAAAATCTTGCTCCGGCCGCAAATAACCTGATCAGGCATTTTGATTTTTTTATCAGGACTGGATATGGATTTTTTTATCGAGCCTTTGTCATTTTCAGGACACTTTCAGAATGGCGGATTTATGAATTTCAAGGATTAGATAATGTCATATATGTTTAGCTTTTAAAATACCTAATTTAATAATAAATAAACACTTTTAAATGTTAATTTCCCAATTTCGAAAATAATAGCGGTGAAATCCGAATATATTGGCATATAATAGACTAGGGTGTCGTTAGTGACCGTACATCCATTCTCATTATCCAATAACACAGTTTAACAATGTTTAAATTTAATTTTTCCAATGATGATTTTTAAGAATTTTTGCGATTTTTTATTGCACTTAATCAATACTCGAAGATTTCGGAGCAGCATATATATAATTTAGAGAGTTTAGGAAAGTAAAAGCCTAGTGTACCGGAAGTGCGCGTCACACGCATACCTGCACATATTTCGTGAGATCGAACGAGTCCCGAAATTGTTCGAACTCTTTTTCCCCTCCTTCTTTTCTCGTTACATTTCCTCTACCCGTTTAATACGGCGATTTGTGAAATGAACGGAACTTTTTCAATTCGCCTTAGCCTCGAATATTATCGATCTCGGGAATGCGCGCGAGTTCCGGCGCTGCGTTGCATGTGACCTGGAAGATGAAATAAAAAAAATTAAACGTCGTTGCTCGAGCTCAGAAAATTCCAAACTGAATTCCATATCCGGAAGGGTCCAGGAGGGTTTTCCGCGAGAGGTAATATTCTTGTGCCCCAGTATGTAATGTACTCGAAGCTTCGGGCGCGTGTATGGAGCCATTGAAGTGCGCGCGTGCCTCCTGCAGGCGGAAAATTCTTTCATACATCCAACCAGCCACTCTCGCTCTCTCTCTCTCTCTCTCTCTCTTCCTGCCTCGTTATCCCCAGAGTTTGGAAAATTCAACGAGCGAAGCTGTGGAAAGAGGATCCTCCTTCTGCTCCGCGATCTCCATTCCAACCCCAAACCCCTCATCCCGGGTGACCTGATTTTCCGTTGGAAATCCCTTTCATCCAGTCAACCTCATCCTCTATCTCTCCGCGGAAGTATGCACAATCTCCGGATTATAACCAATTTATATACTCGGAGGCGAAAAAAGAACGCGAGCCTGTGCCACTGGACGAATTCACAGCCATGTTTGTTCAGGAGCCTGAAGCAAATGAATGGAAACGTGGACAGCCATTGATTACATCGCATCTTTTTTATTGTTCGATACAATTGATGTGTAAATTCGCAGGGACGGACAAAGTGGAACGTTGCTTCAAACCATGCGATACTGTTTAATTCTGATAAACTGCATGCTCCGTTTGTTCGTGGCCAGTCTAAAGAACTGCAGAAACGTATTCGATCATACAGCTGACTGGGTATGAAAACATTCTTCTTGAAATACTCAGTTTGGGATACACGGGGAAATTGCAATACCGAAGTCTAAACAATATCACTCTCTGCTTCGCTTTATCTTTTTTAAACTAGTGCTGCCATTTTTTATACCTATACTATTTTTTATAACTATACTATTCATTTTACTCCGACTTTACTCTCAACTTGATGTAATTGTTTGATCTTATTGGAATAAAAATGACGTAATTGTTTGATCTCATTGGTATTATTACATTTACTCCTTCACACGGGGCAAATATAATAATGATCAACGGTACTTCATTTCCGGCCTCATTTTTCTGAAAAATATATTATTCCATTGTAACATATTTGAAATAATAGCCTAATTCGGGTTTAATTGCAGAATCAAATGTAAATTCTTAATTGACCAAAAGGGAATGAGCGGTAAAAAGTCGAATGTCTACATTTATGTGACTTTTCGATATTATATTTTATTTTTCAACAAAACGAACAAAATTTTCATGTGTAACACTGAAGAATAACATTGCTCACCAGTGAAAATTGGGTTCAAATGGTGAGTTTCTCTGAACATATCTAGAGATTTCTCTGGAGGCAGTCCGGAGAGTTGACGCGGCAGTGTCAACGGAACGACGACGGAGACGATAATCTTTTTGTCTCCTTCGTACCGACTGAGTGCACGTTCGCCGCACTTTGCACTAACAGACTTTTTCGCCCCGAGCACCGATTCCACCTCTTGTCCTCGTTCAGCCCTCTTCGTCTGTTTGCTGAAAAAAAGCTGGTAAGGACCAGGTGCGGCGAAGTAAGACAATGTTTTCATAGTCGGAGGGATAACACGTATATTAAGCGTGCGAAGCCGATAGGAAGAAGGGTTTTTCTTCCGCGCCTCTCGAAGAGCCGTCCCAGGAGAAGGGCTTCGTTACCTCAGCCACGAGTGTTTTTCTTCCTCCAAATGAGGGACAATCTTTTTCCACTTCCTCCCACATCCTCCAAAACCTTCGAACTCCAGCCAAGCGCCATTTGAACAGTGATATCCGTTGGAATCGCGCGCTCATGGTGATCACGAAGAAATTTGCATGTGAAAATCCGCTTGGATTCTTCCGAGCGAGGGATAAGGGAGAGTGCAAAAATCCCGGTAAACCGAATATTTTCTCGCTTCCGATGACCCCGAAAAAAGAAAAATGCTGACGATTGGCTGGCGCACACCAGCCAGGAAAAACGGTACAAACAACCGGTCATTTTTTTTTCCTCACGCCTCGACGACATCTGGTTCGGATCATTCAGTCTCCCGGACGGACACTTCAAGCCCTATCCGCCGTCTCTTGGCGATCGTGCTCTCATCCAAGTAAGCGGGAGAATCGTCACGTTTGACTTACGGAAATGGTATCCCCGTTCTCTTGGTAAAACGAGCTTTAAACGGCGGGGACTAATTTGTTCTCCGGTGAAGAACGAAAATGATGAGTGGGGCACTATTTCAATGAGGATCGCGTTATAAACGAAAGGGATTCTCGGTAGCTGCTCGTTATATCGAAGGAAGGCCACGAATTAGTTTGAAACTCGATACGGCTGTTTCCATCCCCGAAGGGCTATCAAAGGGCGCAAGGTGCTATATGCGAATCTGTTTAATTGCATCGTGCCTTGGACGCGTTCGGTACGTACCGATTTAGGGTTCATCACCCTTTCAATTTGCTTCCGTTACCAATTCCGCCCTTGGAAATCCTACCCTCCATTGTTCTCCATCCCCCCACTCTTCGTACCTTTCTCTCTTCGGTATCCGTCAATCAAAAGTTAGCCAGCCACCAACGAACTCTCGAAACGATCTATTTCCCTCGCTAACACACCGCGATATAAAGCCCTTCAAAACTCCCTCCCCTTATACACGACATTAGCGCTAATTAAATATCAAATTCCGGCTATTTTGCGAGCACGATGTTTCCTCCGACTGGATCGGACGACACAGCGATTTCTCGTCGGGCCAGACGGTCCTCGAATATCAAAGAAAAATTCGCGCTTGACACCCGAGGAGCCTCGCCTGCTCTTTCTTCTGTTGTAACGACTGTCCTGTGCAGCTTCGACGCCCCTTTTCGCGGGTTCGTCCATCGATAGAATTTAATTATTCCAACCTCGCACGCAATGAGCAATTGCCTGTCTTTCCATCCTACCACTTTCGAGCTTCTCGTCTCGTGACGTTAGCACACGTCAGAAACCACCGTAAGCTCTCACGCACGAATCAAGGAGTCCCCATCAACGATGCACCCCAGAAAATTCAACGCGTGATTCCAAGTTGTACGATGGGATGAATGTACAGGGAGGAATTATTATTAGTTCACCCTCAAATATCCATGATGGGATCTTCGTTCTGTCATATCCTGAAAAGACATCAGCTGAGCTGCTAGCTCGATAGCGTGAACGCTGATAGAATGAGTTATTGACACAGTTGCCATCCAGGAACGTAACGCGAGTGAAGGTTGCATGCTATTTTACGAGAAACGATCGTGGTAAAAGATACCGTAACTGACTGTTGTATTGCTGTCTGGTATCCACGTTCGATGGAGTAAAACCGGCTATAATTCATTGCACCGGCAATCATAATGTAGTTGTATCAGCCAGGCTGGGATTCTAAATAAAATAGCTAGACAGGGCCATCGTAATATCGCTGGCACAGCGATATTAGGTTTACTCGGCAATAAACTCTACGTTCACTTTTATTAACCGTAATTCGGTTCTATTATTTTCATTTATTTTATTTTAGTGCAGTTTCTATATATAACTATACTATAGTTACGGTAGGGCTATAGTGGAATTCCCATGCGATTATAGTATAGTTTGGGGTAATTATTATATATTGTGTATTATGGATATCGTGCACTATAGTTATAGAATTGTTATTTCATAATTACAATAATATTACGGTGTACCTTTACGGTACTACTCCACGGTTAAAGTGGAGTAGTACCGTAGAAACTCAATAATCGGAATTGGAACCGGACATCGTTCGGATAAAAAAAATTTGGGAACTCGATAATACATGTATGGTACAAGTACTTTAAAAAATACTCTTCGTTAATACGGATAATTGGATCTGATGTATGAAGATTCATACATAGGCAATAATGTATTTTGTAAATGATTCGAAGTATTAGGGAACAGCTTGATTGGAGAAACAAAAAGGCGTAACTTTGGGGCGATACTTTTACCGGGACAAAAAAGATTCCAGCAGTGACGGTATCTTTGGAATATATTTACGACACATTGTTCAGTCTCCTAAGGGCTAGAATCAAACGACCGAATGAAAATCTACTTTTGCGGTCCACGAGGACGGAGAATATTAAAAAAACCTTGACAATCGGAATACTTAGTCGCTAACGAAGATGAAGCGTTTTCAGCTGATTTAAAAGATCCTACCCCACTTTTTGGAATATCATTACGCGAGGCTTTTTTGAGCTATCGCTAAGCGCGTATACTTTATGTATTTAACTGGTGTAACTAGTGGCGGACGCAGTAACAAATGCCAACTCAGTGATGTACTTTGCTGAGCAAAGGGTCCTTGCATGGTTTAATCTCGACTCTCCGGGCCCTCTTTCCCGGGGTGATCCCTTGTGGCCGGCGTTTAGGAAAGATTGAAGGGATATAGAAAATATGGACGGAAAGAGAAACGAATGCAAGGTGGGGCGGAAAGTAAGAGAGAGAGAGACAGGGAAAGAGAAAATACTTAATATATATATGGTGTACCGGTACTTACGCATATCCATACCAGCATGGATTTACAGATGTCAACTGTTTTTGTAGTGCGGCAGCTGCTCGGGGCGGAACGTGCCACGCGCGAGGGAAAGATGGAGAGAGCGAGAAACATACATATATATGTCTCCCCGTTTCATCTCTCGTGTAATACGAACGCGCTATACGGAACAGGCGGTAGCGCTTTTCACCCATGCATCTCTTATGCATCCCCCACAAGCAAAGTCTCGTACATCGAAACCCCGACATGACTATCGAGTTACCGTATAAATGCCTTATGTATCCCCGGATCTTGACCTCCTCTCTGCCCCCGCCTCTCTCTCCCTCCCTCTCTCTAAGTACACATATATATCGTCGATTAGACTCACTGATACATTAAGCACTCGTACACTCGACTAATATATTTAACTATACTAGGGATATATATGTGTATGAGTACTTTAGCGGACTGCATAGAAAAATTGAACACGGCTATAGTCAAGTACCGAAATGGTTATTTCAGAAGGTTGACTCGTATCGACCCCTCGTACGGGTTGATTGCCGTTATCCCGTTTCCCGTTTAATTCGATAACAGTACCGTCGTTCCAAATATACAGCGATGACATTTGTCAGTCTCCGAACGGCACGCTCAAATATTCATTTGGTTATTTCGAATGGATCGGTCTAACGATGTTTTTGCTTTTGTTCCTTTACAGGTTTCGTCAATCACTCGTGGATCGCCAGCGCGGATAATGTGAATTGAATTAGCGCGGTAAAAAGCGCGAGATTGGGACCCGATCGAACGTGAGTAAAAGAAAATCGTTTACGTATGAAACCGTTGATATATATGTATAGGATACGTAAAAAAGTGTCTACACAGCGGATTAATTTTCTGTATTTTTTTTTCGATCGGTTTTCCCTAACCGATGTTGTCTATGAGATATTGAGAAATATCGTTGATGTTGGAAATAATGTATCGAATTAAAAATCTGCAAAAGCCGATGCCGGTTATCAATTTAATATCTTATTTTGACTTTCATGAAATTTGTTTAAAGATTTTCGTCGAAAGGGCAAAGTGCAAATTTTAAATGAACTGTTAAGACTTCGTTTCAGCAGGCCGCGAGTGTTCAAAAATATATCCTTTTCTTTACTGAGTAATACCAGAACCGCGTATAATTTTGCAGAGATTAATTCGATATCGTGTCGAATTGGAGGAATCTAATCGACTAAACGTCGATCGTACTCCTTTGAGTGATCGAAGTAATTAAATATCAAATAATCACATTAAATTATTCGGAGAAATTCTCCGTTGATTACCCTCGCATTATTAATCTTTATACCTCCGATATGGTATCACAATTTTCATTAATAACGCAGCAAAATATGGATTTTTAACTGGCCTCGACTCATCCTCAGAAGGAAATGGTTTCATAGGTAAATACTGTTCGGATGATCTCGCTTCGTTGAATACCTCCGATCTTTTTCCTCGTTTGTTCGAAATTTGCTTCGTTTCTTTCTCCACTCTTTAGCCTTCCTTGCTGTTTCACTGTTGTCGAAAATGCGCGTGGCTGCTCCTATTATTCCCTCCTCATGAAAATGCGTGCTCCGGCAAGAATCGCAACACGTACGACTTACACCACAGGGCCGTTCTGGCCCATGAAAAATTATCTCCCCTTCTCACGACAATGTCTCTTCGCTTCCCCATTGTCGGCTTATCCGATATCCCGTAAATCTGTTTTCATACGAAGTTTGGATACAATGTGCCATTGTCCGGTTACGGGCCGAAAAGAGGGATTCGTGCTGAAGAACGTTACGCGCTTTTTTCTTCTACATACACACACACATCTATTCACGCGTATGTATATATATATATATATATATATATACACGTGTGTATAAATATATACATATATACAGGGTAGCAACTATAACGAAGTCATAATTTTTTTGACGACTTTGGGCAGAGATTTTGAGACTCAGAGAAATAAAAAATCCAGTCGTTTTTCCAAAAAATAATAAAACTCCAAAAAAATAATATATCGCAATTCTGCGGTTACAATTTATCAGAAAAAATAGATTATTCTGGGAAAAATCGATATTTCATTTTGAAGACGACAGAACGAAGATAATTATATTCTGAATGTAAAACTCTATTGCGTCGTACGGAAAAAACATGATTAAAGGTGTCGTTTAATGGTATTTAATTCCATTAAAAAATATGTATTATCTTCGATCATTTTGTATTCGTAGTATGCTAACCGAATATGCTCAACCATTTTTTCCGCAATGCTGATGAAAAAATATATATATATATATATATATATTTTTTTTTTTCAAAGCGGTCTGTAAATTTCATCGAAAAATGTTTCCCAATTGCTGGGACGAGCCGCGTGAAAAAGCGGCGCGGATATGAAATTCTTTTAGCGCATTCTTCGCAGCCCGGATGAATTTGCGCTGAGGGAGCGAGCAGCATGGGGCGACCGTACAATCGGGCGCACACGAAGAACAATGCAGTTTGACGGCACGCTGTGCGCCGCATGGCAAGGTGCATCAGCCGTGCATTAATGCAGAGAGTACCGTTTCGTCGAATGATTTCATCGTATTATACAGGGCTTGCAAGGACACATACAGCCTCGGGCAAAAATATTAGAAATTTTGTCACTTTTCTATTCCGTCAAAAAATCGAATCTCTTTTCAAAAAACATACGTACGATAAATTACTAACCAGCGTTTTGAAGAGGATAAAACCGACATTATTTTGCTTATTGACTTTCATTTTTGCGATTTTTTTCGGTAATCAATACCTTATTTTGAAAATTCCGGTTTTTCATTATTTGCTCACTCAGCAGAATCACCTGCTGAACTTTTAAAAATAGCGATCCCGCAATATCGTAATAATATCTTTGAAAAACACACCGTTAAATACAATCTTGTTTTTTTGTTAAATGTGCGACTTCGCAAAGTGCGAAAATCATGAAACCGACGTTTTGAAAATGGTGCATAGCCTACAAAAAATTGCAAAAGTAAAAATAAACAAGCAAAATGAATCTGGCTCCACCGTCGTTAAAACAACGTTTAGAAAATTGCTTTTTAATCGCGTTTCTCCGGGATATGCGACCATTTGGCCAGATAGAAAAATTACAAGGTTGCTTATACTTTTGGTCTAGGCTGTATGTATATACAGGTCTAGGCTATATGCATATATACACGTACATATCTATGGGTATCCTTACAAACCCTATGTGTACATATATAGACATTTACATACGAAGAAAAGTGATTACAACGACATTCGTTTTCTGGGACCATCCTCGAAATAGCCCGATGTCCCGATAGCCGACGAGCCATGAATGCCTAAAAAATGTCGATGCCCCATACACGTATTCGTATACACACGAAAACCCATGTTCGAATTGCCCAAGGGCCATCTGCGTACGAAATGAAATGCTAATGCCATCCTGTGCGCTTGCTCGCGCATATGCACACTTATCTCGTCGCGAGGATCGATCGCCAACGAAAGAAAAAACGAAATGCAAAACGGCATCAACGAAAGGCAAAGACTGGTGATTAATAAACAAAGCCAGCGTGAGTCGAGAAAGTTAAATCGCCGTGGCTGTAGTGTGTGTTCATACGCATGCGCGTGTGCGTGTGTATGGGCGGCGCGTATGCGATCACCCATTGCAAACGTACGTACCAGCCGCACTATAAATTTGTAATTGATCCAGCTAGTGATTTTCAGCTGGATTAAAAGGCGGAATTATCTGCTGCCAAAGATCTCATGCGCGGCTCAATGCTCGTGAATTGCTCGTTGTAATATCTCGTTAGAGGAGTAACTCAATCGGGCAAATGGATCGATGGAGGACATGATCGATATTTTTGGATTAAGTCAATGGGAGTAACTTCGTGTAATTTGGTAGGATGAAATCTGGAAACCTTTTCGTTCAAAGTGGCTTCTATTAGAGCCATTGTTGCTGTATGCAACATTGTGCCACTGTTGCTGTATGCAACATCTTCCGATCCTTCGTCATAATGATCACCGGTCGGTTAATATTTCAAATGCTTGCAAAATTTTCGTTTCAAATTAAAGTCTGCAGGAAGGAACCAAGCTGTGAAATTTAAAAACATCCAAACATCCATGATTATTCGATATCAGTCGCGTTATATTTTCTTCTTCTTCGATTTTCTCTTTATCCCGGATGAATTATTGCGGCGCTGGATACGCATTCGAAACCACCGTCAAAAGGACACTTTGAGCGAGCAACGTTTATCGCATTAAAGGATCCTTTGTCGGGCGCGTAACAAATCGCTCGGTCTCGAAAACCACCTAATCAGGAGACCATTCAGGAAAAAGGGACTCTCGCGTCTATATACACACACGAGGTTCGAGGTTCCTTTGTGTCCGCGTTTTGTGCATCATTAAAATTGCGTTTAAAGGGATTCGGACTATTCGAAAAGGGATGAGTGATGCGCCGCAGTGTTGCACACAAATACAGCTGGTCAAACTCGGTGTATCTGCCTATACGTATATAGAGACAGAGAGAGAGAGAAATAGAGGGATTATGCTGAGAGAATTGGACGTTGTGGACCGTCCTCGTTGCAGCCAAGTGCTCCCAAATTCACCATCATATAAATCCCAATATCTTTAAAACGGCTTTTAAATAGATGTAAGCATTTTTACGTTTACGTTTAAGTAAACACGGAGATGATTAGATGCAGAGAATTTGGAGGACTGGGTTGTCTAAAAAATGATCGATATGATTGAGAAAAATTGAGCGTCTTTGTAAAAACGACCATAATTTTGATAGTCATCATCGGGTAGTATTTTTTCCGATTTCGTATATATATATATATATATAAATCAGGAAGCATCATTTTCAAGTCTGATGACTTCGAGGATCGTCTTCACGGTAGCTAATTTCCCTAAAATTCAACAATATATAAACCACAATATAACGAGCTCCTGAAAACCAGTTTCCTAATATAACGTAGGCATATTTTCCTGAAGGATTTTTCAAGAAATTACCTGTCTCAAAACTCAACGATGAATATAGGAAAAACATACAAGTCTCGTCGTGGAAATAGTCAGATCTTTTGATGGTCAACATTACACGGTTATATATTTTTTAATAGGGGTGATTGTATCCGTCCACACACACAATTTATTCTTTGTGTGACCGCGTTTTCGCCTCTGCTCTGTATGTGGCAACTGCGTCACAAGCTCGTCTTCGGTTGAACAATGAGCCCCCATGAAAGGACTTGGGGGTGAGTCGTTTCCCGAAGAGTGGGAGATAGATGGAGTGACGGTAAGCCTCACCACACGCGTCTAGTTTTTTCCACGGAAGGTTTCGTTCTCGCGCTCCAAGAATGGATTAGTCGACTACCCCTCTAGAGGGATACACACTTCAGAACTTGCGTTTCCTCGGGCTATTCTGTGCGTACATTGAAGACTTTTGAAGCAGGAAGAAGTGGCTGAGCTGGTCTAGGAAACGAGGAAAAACGTGTGTCGGAAGATTGAACGAAACTACCTCTAGGTTTCTTTTTTTTGAGACTCCAATAAATCAGAGTCGCGTTAGGTGCGGGTAATTCAAGGAATAACTACACGGTTCTGAAGAGGTACCAGCTTGGAAGCTCGTGGCCTTTCTTCGGAAGACCCACAATCATTTGTCCACGTCAATTCGAGAATTCGGCCGGTTCATTTTATAGTCTTTGATTGGGAAAGGTTGGAGGCTCTCGATAAATATTGATGAACAATTAATATTTGTAGTTTCGGTCATTAAAAACTCGTACGATTATTTCGAATTTTATATTAGGTGACTGAAAACGTTTTAATAAACATTTGTTGCTCGCGGCAACTCAGATTGAACAGGCAGATTAACTTATCATTACAACGATAGTTATTACATTTCTCTTGAAAGTACGTTTTTCAAAGCGATTCTTTTAAATCTAATGTATGGAATGACTTGAAATTTGGTAAAATCATACAGTGCGATATTAGAGACGTCGTGGCCGACGGTTTTCTCCTTAACATTTTTTTTATAAGCTATTAACAATAATGATTTCATCGTTCCCCGAAAAAACCTTGGCAAATTGAAAATAATTTATTTTACGGTTGAAACAAGGTAACAAAAAAATCTTGGTTAATTTTTAGCCAATATTATTGATTACTTTTTGTTGATCTAGTTTCAGGTCAGTCTGGTTACCAAAATCCAATAGAGAATGTACATTCGGATAAATATCCAAACGATTTTTGAAAATTAGTTAAAAAAAATTTATTTAAAAGAACGAATAATTCTCAAAATATTTAATAATTTCTACAACTAATGAATTGGCTCCACCGAATGTGACATTTGATTTCCATCAATACCTTTTCGTATCGCTTCGAGTAGTCCTTAAAAATAATATATTTCAAATAACCTCGATTCTTGGGTCGTTACACAAGCCTAACCCCTTAAGCGGTAGGTATCAGAATGTCTTTTGAATTTCCGGGTTTTAAATGATGATGCGAGTAAATTAATTGTCCGTGTCGGAGTTAATGGAGGGAGAGAGGGGCTGCAAAGGGAAAAGATTGAAAAGATTACTTTACACTTCATAAAAGCGCGCGCAGAACGTGGCAATTCGATTGATCGTAAATAATCGAGCAACCGAATCACGGGGGCGAAACGCTTTTCAATGTGCATTTGCCACGTCGTCGGGTCGTTTGGTGCAATAATAGTTTTGCGCGGAGTCACACACGCATGTTGCACCCTTGGATGTGGTGCCGTTACACAGCGCGCACTGCTCGCCGAAGATAAACGAGATACTTGCCGCCCACTGGCACAAAGAATTTATAATGCAATCTCGTTAATTCCAACGGTTTCGCTGCGCGATATCGAATTTTCAGCCGAGAGCACGTAAGAAAATTAGCCGCGGTTATCGGGCTCTCTCTTCCCACCGGAAGAATTCACGAGCTAATTACTCTCTCACCCCGCCGGTATGAAAAAGTGTAGACGATATTAAACTAATGATTTACAGCCGGAATCCATAAAAATTCTCAGTCGAATCATGTTTTCGCTAATATGAATATTTCGTTGACGCTTCCGTATTTTTATTTAATTTTTTGGGTCGGTTTAACGCTACCAAGTTCAGAATACGGTTTTGAAACAATTTAATTAAATATTCGCAACAAATTCTGCCCAAAACTCGCGTAAAGGCGGCTCGAGCTTTTTTTGGAAATTTTGAAGCACGAAAATTTGAAGCACAATACGAAAAAACAATTCATTATCTTTCTTTGTGATCTGACTCTATTTTTTATTTTTATTCTTCTCTCTTATCAGATTTTTTTATAAAACACAATCGAAAAATATTACGTGAGTTTTGTTTATGATCTGACGCGATCTTTTCTTTCCTTTTCTTTTCTTCTACCAAATAGAAAAATAGAAAATTGAAGTAGACCATAATTAAAGATCAATATTTTTTTTGTACCGAGTTTTGTAAAAAGAAATATAAGAAAATATAATATATGAAAGCAGTATATTTGAATCGATTTTCCATCAACGTATGTGAAGTTTTCAAAACTAGGGAGTTTCCTGTAAGTTTTGTTTTTCCCACGATCTTATGTATTAATTATCATCGATGGAAATGTCGATAGCCGTAAGAGAGACGGAGCGGAAATGAAAGAGAGAGAGAGAGAGAGCGGGAGAGGGGGTGAGGGGGTTGTAATAAAGCATACGCCATTAGAGTTTAGTAATTGTTTGATAAATGAGGCCGTTATGATTCATTGGGGTACTCTAATGATCGGTACCAGCAACAGAATGGCGTATGGATTCCATTCGCTTTATTCTATGTCTCGCCCTCGCTCTTTCTCTCTCTGGAGATCTAGTTGACTGCCCTTTTACCCTGTAGGAGAGCGTACGAATGTGTTCGAACAGATGTGCCCTTGGCTCATTCCCAGAGCGGCGAGTGCGTCACAGGACCGGCACGAAATATCAATGAATAACGACTCTGACATACCCGTTTTTCCATGCATCGATGGAAAACCATAGCAAAGACATAATCCAGACCTTAGGAACATTGTCCAGCGCATCCCTCAAACGAACGGTAACCTAACCGTCGAGCAAACACAAAAAACCGAAAAACGTACACGTGGTATTTACGCAGCCAGAATTCATCTGGCGTATGACTATTTTCTTTAACAATGCTCGACATTGAATAATGGTTGAACAAGGATTGAATAATGAATAAATTCACGAGCCTTTGATCTGTCCCAATTATTAACATCGTTCATTATCGTTACATAATTTTCAGAATTCAAGTGATTAATGTGCATCGTTGTTTTACATAATAATAATGTATTAATATTATTTGTACTTTTTTCAATTTCATAACGGTTATACATAGGGAATATAAATCTTACAATATTAATCAACATTAATTCATAACTGAGGTTAAAATTGATCAGCAACATTAATAAAAAAAATTTGATCGGTACCATCGATTAAACAAATGAATTTAAAAAATCGACATTCATAATTAATATAAACTTTATTCAGTTCGGAATATATTTTGAATTGAGATGGGTTAATATTAAGGTGAGTAAAAAACGACGGCGTTCTATGTTATATAACCATATGAACTACATATTTAGCAATAATTATTCTCAATTGCCTTTACATTTTTGATAATCATAATTATTCGAAATTATTCATATTTATAAAAATATCAGGTAAAGTGTATATTGATTATAACCTTTATTAGATATTATCAATAACGTTAATACAATATTGATACATTATTAATACATTATTAATACTATTTATAAGTATAAAGTTTCAGTAATAATTATAATAACTAGTTAAACAAAATGCTCAACCATTCACATCTACCTTTGCACAATTTAAATGCGTTTTTACACTTTTCTTGCTCGGCCAACTTACAAGATGTGAAAATGCAACTGTATATAAAATTACACGCTTCTCGAAAGTGTCCATTAAACAGAATGTAGCGTCAACGACTGATCTAAAATGTCGCATTTCCCACACTCGTGTACTTTTCACGGCGGACGTTTTTACAGTCCCTCGAAGAAACGCGTCCTCGTATAAAAGGGAATCTGTTACACGATGAGCACACAAGAGGCTACCTGTAACCGACACTTCGGGGGTGTCAATCGTTCTGGGAGCATTGTCGTAGATGTGGGCTTGGAAAGAAAGGCCTGTAAGGTAGAATATAAACATATATATACATGTATATGTATATTCACCTACAAGTCTGCACATGCTGCTTTATTCAACAAGTCCGCTTGGGTTCATAAAAAAACAGATCGATTTTCAATATTTTTTCGGATCGGAGAATCGAGTGTCACGATCGGGATTTTACGCATAATTGATATTCTTAGACTGTATCGGTGGTTTTTAGTGTAAACATTTTTAAAATTTTCAAAATCACGATAATATTAAGTATTGAAAACATATCGTTTTTTATGAGAAAAAATAAATTCGCAAATCTATCATCAAAGCTTGGTTTAATTTACAATTCTCGCGAAATTTTAAGCCCCGGGTACATTTTCAATACAAGAAACACATTAGTGATGAATAAACTCATGTGCTGGATGATGCACCCTTAGTTTGCGATCCAGCAAAAGCATAGATGTGTCAAATTTTATTCTAATCAATAATATTAATATTATTTTAAAAAGTTAATACATTATTTTTTATTTTTATTGATATTAATTAATTCTATTCGTTCAATATAATATATTTATTAATATATTATGTACCTTATAGTTTTTTTTTTGGTAATAAATAAGAATCGTGGAATATTGATAATAACGTAACGATATATTGATATATTACGTATTTATTGAATATTATCAGTCAAAATAATGTTAATCCGAAATTTCGGTAGTAAAAGCTTGTAAAATGTTGGTTGAGAGACCCTGTACATCATCTCGATAGAAATAAAAATCGTTCGAGGGAACATCACCCCGTAATTTACACTTTCGATGAACATACAATATCTCATTGAATGCCAGCAGAGCTCCTCGTTCTATAGAAGGAATCCTACGAGGTATAGGTGTCATAGGTGTTTGGACACCCGCTGTTGCGCATGAATGGTGAGCACAGATTCGAGCTCCCAAGATACACCCAGCATTCGTAAGCTACTTACATCGCGACACGAGAGAGAGAGAGAAAGGGAGAGCCCCGAAAAGCCGAAGCAACAGACTGGTTTATAGAGAAAAACCAGCAGCGTATACTCGCATAGCTTGTGTAAACCTATACAACGAATGAAATTGTAAGGAAAAGATGAAGCACGAGAAGAGCGTTGCATACAGGGTGTCCCGTTCAAGTTGACTTTGCTTCGAAATAGTCAAAGTTCGTAAAGTTTTGGAGGAACGTTTATTCCCAATGCGTGCATTAATTATTAACGAAAACCCTTTCGGATGAGCACATGTGAAGGACAAATAAAGGTCAGTTTAAAAATAGCGGTTTCAATGTTTCTTACTACAATTCGTTATTCCACGGACGAAATCATCATCAGCATTGAAAAAATAATGATACGTGAAGACCTTCAGGTGACTTAGGCATGAGCAGAAAGAAGTGAGATTACGTGTCAGCTCCCACCATTCAACTTTCATACGAAATATTGAGAAGTGTATGATACCATTTGTGAAACTTAACCTTTAGGTGACCTCTGTGTGGTCACGAAACATACGTACTCCCAATAAACGACGTGCCTCCTAAAGTCATATAAGTTTTTTTCCGAAAAAAACTTATATGACTTATTTTTTCATACGAATTTTCGAAGATATCTGCGCGAGTAAATCTGAATCGAACACTCGGTATATAGTCGGGAAAGTGGGTTCGCGATCATTGAATAAGTGCGTGCGGGAACCGCGGTTATACGTACTTTTCTCCTCGATAGATTTTCACACGGAAACAGGACTCTCTATTCGTGAGAGAGGAAAAAGGGGGGGGGGGGGAGGTGGAGAGAGAAAAATCAAGACAGAGGAAAAGAGAGTTTATCCGGAGACTCTCATGTTTTCTGAAGGTACAGCAACGAGGGGGAAGGGAGGCAGTCGAGAAATCCGAAAAAAAAATGCGAACGAATAAACGAGGATAAACAGAAGGGAATAAAAAGAAACGACGGGACGTAAAAAAAAGGATATAGTGAATAAAAAATAATAATGCGACACGCGCGAAGCCTCGAACGGCAAGATGTGCAGTTTTTCACAAAGTTTCGCGATGCAAGTACCCGGCAGTTTGAATAAAGAGCCTGCAGGGGAGGGTTTAAGGGGTTGGATCGCACGAGCGGCCACACGAGCGATACGCGACGGGGTTCTAAAGGTGAGCCTGCGGTTTGCGATACTTCCTTCCGAGGTTCTCCTCCTTCGCGTCTCCTTACCTTTTTCTTCCTTCTCTTGCCACCTCGAGCGTGAAAGCAAAAGCGACCGGCCATGGATTTTCGCTCGGTTTGAATACTAAACGTACGCGCGCTCCGAAAACTTTCGAGACTGTACGCGCGCTCTTTGGCTATGGGCGGAATGAGAATAAGAAGGCTCGCAAAAGCAAAGAATCCTGGATGGCAGACGACGGCCCGGGAACGACGACGTGACCCCCGAGGGGATTTAAGTTTTAGTTTTCCAGCTAGGATTTGCCTGTTTAACGCTTCGCGTAGTACGAGGATAACGCGAGCTCTTTCGAGCCATCCACACACGCTCTTGAAAAACTCTCAAAGTGCTCGCCTTTGCTCTCTCAATTCTCTCCATCTCTCTCTCCCTTCTTCGCTTTCTTCGTTCGTCCTTTCTACTTTATTTTCTTCCCCCCCTCCCCCTCAGTCTGTCTGTCTCTCTCTCTGCCTTTATGGATATCTCCTCTTCGCTTATACGAAATTCTATTTTCTATTGCGTCTAATCCACATTGATTTGCGCCATAATTATATTTAGTATAAGAGTCGATAATGTCATTTTTTTATCCTTGTAAACTGCCTGATGGCCCAACCATTACTTAAATATTCAACCGATACTTAAATATTAAACCGATCAATCAAATCTCTCTGCCTCTCTCTCTCTCGCTCTCTGTATTCGTTTTTTATTCATTTTCGTACATTTTTTTGAAATATGCACTTCGTTGCCTCAAGGTTTTCCCAAGACTTATAATAAACCATCAATCAACCAACCCTCTCTCCTGCTCTATGCTCTTTATTACTTTCTTACCCATTAACATTTTCTATAAGTTTTACGAGATATATTACTTGTATGGTTTCCCTGAAGATTGCGTTAATCAAATCTTCTTATCGTTCTCATCGTATTGTCTTATCGTTCAATTGTTGAATCCACGAATGTGCTATTTTTCAACGAGTCTTCCACTCATGTAAAACTCATTGTATAAAGCAACATGCATTCACTTTCATATTCTAATTAAGAATTGGATGCAGGTTATTGCTACCATAATTATTATTAATAATAATTATTATTTTTAACAATTATTCCGGTCATTTTTTTGGTAATAATAATCATTTTTTGGTAATAAATGATCAACGATTAAACTAATTCGATTAAAATAATTCTGTTTCCATTGCGGTGATAAATTATAATTTCGGTAATATCATGAATATCAATAACAGTATTAATATTGAAAATATGGCATTAACCTTTATCGTCGGTATACTACCGCAAGTTAATTTATTTTAAACTGCCACTTATTCATACAAAATTATATTTTGCAGTTATCAATGTTTTATTTTATTGTTCCAAAGTTCATAAAATCATATTAAATAATCAATTAATATTTCTTCCTGCCCCTCTCTCTCTTTTTTGTTTTCCTCATCTCCGTCTTTATTTTCGTCTCTCTCTTACTATTGCCCTTTGTGCCTTTTTTACTTTCACTCTTCACTTTCTAGTTTCCCTCCCTCTGTTCATATCCCTCTGGCACGTTGTCTCTCATTCCCTCCAATCTTCGCCCTCTCGAATTCTTTGCTGCTCTGACTCTCGTGCCCCCTGCCTGTTGCCTCCCCTCGATTGTGTACCAACTGCAGGAAAAAAGATGTAGAAAAGAACGAAGCCATTGAAAAAGAGATTTCGCGATTGAATGGAGGCGCCTCGGGGATGAAATTTCGAGAGATCGCTTCGTTAAGAATCCGCGGCGAGCAAAGTTTCCGGCTGTATATGGGATGCGAAAACATCGTACGGCCCAGACAGGAAATACGTGCCTGAGAGCGTCGACGAGATATGAAAACTATTCCCTCTTGTACGGTGCACTCGCCTCTCGTACTCGTGATACACTCTGATGCACTCTGCTTCACAGCCCTGTGGCAATTCATCGTTTCCGTTTTGCGAGAACATGAAAAAAGTCATTCTAGACCAATTAACTTCGTTGGTTTCACAATATACCTGAAAAATTCTTGAAATTCAGGGGAGTAATCGATCACGCTCAATTTTTCTTTAGGTTGAGATTTTCGAAAGAATGACGGTACTACGACAGAATAACCAACCGAGATGCTCAACAAGCCCATTTTCGCACCCTTGTTCGAACCTGCCAATCGTTTTTTATGGCGAGTAACGAAATACAAAAAAAGCGTGAAAAAAAAAACGTCTTTCTACGGTGAGAAAATTGTTGACAAGGTCCGTAAACCGCGAAAGAAAAAAACGCCGTCTCTACGTTCGCTATTGCGTCTCGGCATTCCTTCCACGTCCCCTTTATTATTCGTCGCGGAAGACGCGCGAGGGATATTTTTTACGACCTGGCAATTCCGTATAGCTCTTGGAGCAGCTACGGAATTGCGATACCGGGAAGTCTCTGTTGGTCGGCGATGACAAATATCGATGTATGTTCACGAACGTCTACATATATACTGTTTTTCTCAAAAGTATTGGCCACCCTGTAAGTTCTCTATCCGAACAAAAAGTCAAATATGTCGGAGAAAAAAAAATCGTATATCAATTTACCATACGGAACTTTGAAGCGGATAAACCTAGTTTCCATTCTCCTTTTTTATTTTATATTTGCAATTTCTTTTGTACCCCGTACGCTATTTTGAATGTACCGACTTTTCTCAATTTTCGCGTGTTGCAAAATCGCATGCTGTACTTTGGAAAATAGTAATATCATCATACAATGAAAAGTTTTTTGAGAAGAAAATCATTGGCTTTAGACTCGTTACAAAAAGGAATTCTATTTTATTTTTACTATGAAGTTTATAATGCTGCTTAGTCAAAAGAGTAAAAGATTGTATCTTATTCTATGATTGTATTTTATAAACGAGTGTATTATTCTCTATTCGAAAGAATTCCAGCTGTAATGAAGGATACAATTGGATGAATCAAATATTGATTTAAACAACATATAGTGAGTATTACTAAAAATATGAATTTTCATTTTTCCGTAATATGACCGGGTGGTCGTACACTGATAAGATGGGTTATCATAGGATGCCCAATACTTTTGCGCAAGGCTGTATATATTAAATGCCACACGTGTGTAGCTGAGAAAACGAATCATCGTTTGTCAGGCACACGAAGAGTGTATACCATCGAGATGGTCCGCCACATGCTGGACAGGTGTGTATGAGTTCGCTCAACACGAGGCAGAGACAAAAAAGGAATAGAAAAAGAGAGAGAGAGGGAGAGAGTGCAAGACAACCAAGTCCAAAGGATCTTTGAAGTGGCCGTACAATCCCTCCTTCTTCTCTCGTGAATTGTGCAAATATTTTGTCACTCCTGAGGTTCTCTCATGCGATAAGCTCACTGATTTCTACGTCCTTGTGTATCCGGCTTACGTGCATATTCTTCGCGGCTTTTACCATTCCGTGTTCCCCTTCTCGATCCTTCTTTCTTTCTTCCTTTTTTTTATTCTCTTCTCCGGGTATGTACACCGGCGAGAAATGTACTCTCGAAGTTTGAAGAGCGTGTATACCGAGCGGTAACTGCGCGGTCAGTACACGCACAGGTACCACAATGCACACGCCCGTATAGTACAAACGAGAATATCGGAGTCCTGTGTCCCGATGCCGGGATTACCTGTACCAAGGAGGATTACAAGCACGTGGGCACACAACTTACCAAATGCCTTATCGCGTACGGTTGTACGATAAATATTGGCACGCTTCGACAAATACACCTTATTGATTTTGTATTGATTGAACATATTTTTTATTTCGTTTACTTGATTTTTATATGTATATGAGAAATTGATATGATTTCGTATTGACTGAGCATATTTTCGAAAATCATGTTTTTATGCGTATATCGATGAATATTAATTTTTCAAAATCATTACATTGTATTTTCATATATTTACTTATAATATTTATAATATTTTATGAAACTTCATTATTTACTTTATTGTTTATATACTTTATTATGGCTTACGAATCCTCCATCGTGAAGTACTTGTCACAGCCATTCTAAAACGTTATTTTTTATTCCGTCTAAAAATCCATCAAAGTCTGAAAGCACGAAAAATTGAGAAAGTAGATTTGCCATCGATAGGCCATCAACGTAGTCCAAGCGAAGTATATTAGTCCTCCGTGACGGCTGGATCAACATCCTCCGTACCTATGAAAAATAGAAATGACCGCGCGCACGTGCCTTTTTTACCACCAACGAGCAAGAGATCGTGAAGAAATTTCCCATTTTGAGGAAGTGAGGAAAAGCGACGTCTGCACGGTCCTTCCCGCTGACCCCAGTCGTCAGCCTGCCCCAACGATGCAGCCGCCTGCGTCGTCTGTTTATAGGTGACCCCCCGCGCACATGTCTCTGAGGATGACAACTTTGGAAAGATTCCTTCACTGCTGCAATCAGCGGGATACATATAGCGATAGCCGAGAGTACATAGAAACCGAAATCTTCGGAAACGGGACAGGACGTTGCTGCTTACTCAGTCTAATTGATCTCAAGAGTTGGAATACTCCGGAAGCTCGGCAACAGCTGAAATCGAAATTGGTTTCGTAAAAAGATGAACAGAAACGTCGCCGGAAAAGACTAAAAGTACGGATTTCCTTGCTAGCGATCGTTGCTATCAGTCATCGTGAACTATTTGGGTTTATTTGGATGAACCAAACATCAAAGCGTTGTGATTTTTAAATCTGACAAAAGGATAAAACTCGCCGTATGTTCAATATATGCTGAATGATCATCAGCCGCACTACAATTGGTTCGAATTGAACTGGACCATCTCCCGAAGTGATCCTCAAGACCCAGTTAATGTAATTGACATAAATGGCTGCGGATATTCGTTAAAATCGTTCTTTGATTGTCGCAATTAAAATTGAAGCGGCAGCTTCAACATATAATGAAAGAATCCCTGATTTAAAGTAGACGTATGATTATAACCATGCAATGCTGATTAATCTTTATACGTGGTTTCTTCTTGGAATTGCGTTTTTGAAAACGATGCTCACAAATTTTCGATCTGGGATGAATATGTCGTATTCAAATTTAATACACTTGATCAGAGTAAAAGTATTTTAGTCTCGGCTGAAGTTTTTCTTGTCAAGGTAAATATCGGCCCTTGTGCCGAGTAAATGATGATCAGATTTTCTCAAATGTATAATCGGGCAAAAAATCGGGGACACACCACGAACGTATAGGAGATGTACTGTCTGGTTTGAGGCTGCTGCGTGTATACTGACCCAGAAGTCAACGACGCGAGGCTAACGGCATTTGCATAAACGGAAGCGCTGGGAGTCGAGCGGAAGATGAAGCGGGATAGAAGGATGGAAGAATGCGGTGAGGAGTTGACGCGGACCGCTCCAGGATCCGTCGACGAGCGGATCCGGTAGATGACGGGGTTGGAAAGTCTCTCAAGTGGCGAATAGCTGGCGCTCTCGTCGTCTCGTCTCTGCTACATACATTTTCTATCCGGTCTTCCACCTCCGTTCCTCTTCTTTTGGTCGCATCGAGCGAGACTTGCTTGCCGAGTTAGGCGAACTAAAGAGACTGATGAACACAGGAAAATTTAGCAAAACCGGACAAGTCCAAATTGCCAGGTAGCATTCAAATTCATTACATTCCGGTAATCCCAGACCATGGTGAACAACCGTAAAAATTGCGTAAGAGATTCTTATTGGCCTCGAGTACAAAGTATAAAGGTCATGAGAAAATGGCCATTGTAGGGCGCATCGCTGAGGTATGGTCTTAGCGGTTTCTAGCCTCGAGCACCTACCCGTGCGGAAAATTCTCAGTGAAACCCTCTTAAAAATAAGAACCTCTAAGGGCTTATTTCACGCTTTCTCTACAAGGAATCCTTAAATGGGTCGTTAAAGGCTTTTATTGTGGCAAAACCCTATTGGGATCGCCACAGTAAGCCCAGGTTTGGCTATTATAGGGACGGACCTGTATAAATGTCTTCAACTGAATCGTTTGTGGTTTTTTAATTGCTAAACTCGATTACTTGATACTTGGTAAAAAAAAGAATTTTAAAAAATGTGAGAGCTTTGAAAATGCGTTATGTCTTACATTTGGAAATTCCACAAAAAATTACATAATATTCATATTGTCTTCATTTGAACAATCGCATTCAGTTTTTCTGGAACTTTGATAGTGTCTAATTTCCGATTATCACTTCTCATAGGAAACATTATTTCTTCTGTATTTCTTTCCGTAACTTACGGGGCTATAATAATTTCCATAATGCGTAATTCAGGCAACCTTCAATGCCTTCATTTATTCTACCTTTAATGATCCTCTTTAGCAAAGCGTGAACGGCCACTGAGGCCCGTGTAAGACCCTTATTAGGGCCCCAATAAAGTTAAGAAAATTCTATAGGAGCCCAACCAAAGCCCGTATTTAATTTTCGCACCCGAATATTCCGTATATGGTTTACACTAGCATTTCGATTTGTGACGGTTTTGACCCGCATTTTTCCTGGTAACCAAAATTCCATAAAATCGACGATCTTTAGTGCGAAGTTCTCCTTCAATGTTGGTCAAGTGTTGACAATTAATCGGAAAAGTTTGCAAACGCGGTAGCATTGGAAAAAATGGTAAACATTCATACGAAGCTTTTGATCGCACGTGTCCTTTTTTTCCGAATGCGGTCACCACAAGTAATGGAACGAGAACGCAACGTCTGATAAATCTCGCGATGCTTCATCGCGGCGACAAGCCCCCTTTGCGCCTGTATCGCTTTTGCGATCATCGCCGTGCGCTTTCACGAGAGCCTATGTTTAGCAATAATTAATCGTTCGCGAAATGGTGAGCTCGGAGGCATCCATAAATCATGCGCGCCGAATCCCCACCCCCTGTCCCACTTGGTTCATCGCATATGCTCTCGTTTTTTTTTGTTCCCTTTGCTCGCAGTACTCTTTATACAACGCTTTGACACGAGCATTGTCTAACGTTTTCGTCCTGTGAGCGAGCGACAGCTGAAACGTTGACGCTCGTAGATGGTGACTTTCTGGGGTGTCATTTTTGCAATCACTGCATCGACTAATTGCAGTCCGGATTTACCTCGATGACAGAGAACTGATGATACAAAGCGGTCTTCCCTGCACTCCAATTTTCCATCTCTTTTCATCAAGGCATGAAATATGCAATTCCCTTCTGGTGGAATAATGTGTCAAGGAATGTCAGTCTACTCCCAAAAATGCTATGAAAAAACCCGACCCTGAACTGGAGAAGCGGGGGGCCATCCAGAGTCCGCTTCTGTTAGAAGTTTTCGTGATCCGTTCGGGGAAAGCTGAACAGTCTGGCGATCTGTCCCCGAAAAACTTTGAATCCGCCTCATCTCATGTAAATTTCTCTGGCACTCATCATCTTTCTTTCTCTCCCTGCAACTCTGTGTATTTTCATCTCTCATCCTTCAACCCTCCGCTCTCATCGTTCTCGACCCCTTGGGAAATGAAAATACCAAGCAGCTATAGGGGGTAAAGAAAAACGGCAAAATAGAAGGGCAGCTGGAAAACTTGAAGATTTTCACGCCGAGTCCATTCAATGATAACCATAACGATGATAGAGTCATTCGGTTCTTGAATCATGGAGATTCGTTCTCTACTCACATTAATGTCCATCCAAGTCATTGAGCTCGTTTGTCAGAAATTGATTGCTATTGATTTTTCGTTGATGACCAATGAAATAGCAACATCGATGTAGGGGATATGTCTGCCATTAAGCAACAGGAGCTTGGAGTACTCATTTTAAAGCACCAAAACATTGAAACGAACAAGGGTTGAATTGCCAACAATTGTATATGAGGTTTGGGCATCCTAAATCGATCGACGAAAAGTTTGCGTTCGAGATAAACCAACAGAAGGTGTAAGTGTTCGAAATAACAGGATAATAACAGGAAGTTAAAGTATACAAAACAAAAGGCCAGAAAGATTATCTATCCGAAATGAAAGTGCAAAGCCCAGTATAACAAAGTGAAATTCCACTTCCAACTCCAGAATTAACGACAACGCATCTTTCCACCAAAACGGGAACCGATTTCAAGCGGACGTCTTTAAAGTCCAAAAGACGATGAATTGTCTTTAAAGTTCATGAACCAACATAGCACGTCCGAAAATTTCGAAAAGCCGGATTTTTCCTCTTAGTTTTTCTACATCCCTCGTACGAAATATAGCAGATATTTATACTGATGACCTACAAGACCATGCTGTGGTAAGAAAATAAGCAATGAAAAAATACGATCAAACACACCGAACAGCAGTATTCGCTCATCTTTGTGGTCCGGGCTTTCACGTGGATTCACGAAGCAAAGTTTAATGCGTATCAAACACCAACATGTCAAGGTGGAGATGGTCAGCGCAATGTCAATATTCAGCCCCCCTCTCTCTCTACCTCTCTGCTCATACTTACACGTAGGAACAGCTCACGGTCTGTTGTTGATGAAAGCATGCTCAAAGCAAATCGACATACAGGTATATACTGGAACAAGACCGATATGAGAAGCTGTGAAAGCTATCAGAGAGAGAGAGAGAGAGAGAGACAGAGAGATGGGCAGACGGACAGAATCAGACAGAGTAGGGTAGTTAATGACAGAGAGATATCAATTGTGGCACTGCACAAGACTAATCTATCAGTCGCACTCTCTCGCCATGACTTCCAACGTACACGTATAATTTTCTGTTCGTGAAGAGAGAGGGAGAGATACTGCGACAACGCGAGTCTCCTCCTCAGCACGATGATCAACCCGTATAGATATCTATCGATAGACCGAATATGTCTGCCCCAAACGCGCTTATATACGAACCTCGTGTGCATCTGATGTGTGCAGTCTCCCGTTCAACTTTGATTTAATGGCGTATTAATGTGACGCTGTTGCTGCTGCTGCTGCTGCTGCTGCTCATCGTGTATCACACGTGGTTGCGATAGGCTTGATCATAGAGAGGTGGACACGTATGCATACAAATGACAGTACCGATACATCGTATCGTGCATAAACCATGCATACCCAGCGGGCTCCGCATGAACGCGATCGAACGGAAATTACCAGCCCTAGCGTTCATTCTCAACGTCTACGGAGCGAATTATCATTGCACGGGAAATCGTCATTCGGCTTACCGATTTCGGCAGCTTTCGTATTTTTTTAGAGAAAGGGGAGTAGCGAGGAGAGAGGGAAGGGAGAGTAGGTGGTTGATTCCAGTGATTTTCTAGGTTAAACAGAGTTGGTGTGACCAATACTTCGATGGGTGACCGCTGAAGCGTGAACCGAATACCAAATGGTTGCCTGTTTGAGACAGCACGACAAAACAGAGCACCCCTTATCGACACGGTTTTTCGACAGTTTTTTCATACTTTCCGTGTGCGCTCGTACAAATCCACGACAGGATATTGGAGAGCAATGTCGGTGATGTCTGATTGGAACACGTTGGCGCCTCGCTATGACGAAGAAGCAAGGGCTGTGTGAGAAATCAATCATTAAAACCCCGAAGGGTAGACGAAGCGAAATCAGCGATACATTTATAAAAATGTATACAGGTTGGTTTAAGACATGGAATCTGTGATAATAGAGAAGTACATTGTAAAATCTCAAAACACGTATTCTCTTGATACACATAGGGAATAAAATTGCTATAAAAGATTTTTACTTGAATCTTAAACATAATTGACAGATAAACTTTGCTGTTTCTCGAAGACCCTCCAAGAGAAGGTTGTATTTATGATAAATTCGCGCTGGTATATCACCGCAAACAGAGATAGCATTTCATGTTTAAAAGTCTAAATAAAAAAAAACTGAATTTCTTGACTCTTCGTTTACATCTTCCTGAGCTTTGATGTCCGAAGATCACTCCGTATACATTCAACAATTCGAGAAACACAAATTTATCTCGTTACCGTGTGTTTACCAGTTTCGCTTCATTTTTTTTTCTCACGTTCCCGTGTAATTTCGTTCTTTATTTGCCCCCCGGGACGTTTTTATTTTCGCCTCCATTCTCTTTCGGCCCAAAGAATGGAGAACGAGCGTAAGGACACGAAGGAATGATTCTCCCTGACGAGTTGTTCAAACATTGGGCCCTGGCGCGCTCAGGTGGTCCGCCGTGAAATGAGCCACTGTGCACACATCGCTCCTTCAACCCCCCCCCCCCTTTCCGGGATCCCAATCCCACTCTCTCACCCGCTCTTCCTCTCTCTTTGTCTATAGAGAAAATAAGCCGCTCGTTCGGCGGCTCGGCAAGCGATCCTTTAAGAGACTGTACAATTTCTACATCGAACGCTGACAAACGTAAGGGTCGCCATCTTGGGCTACTGGGCGTTAGAAGGGATCCGGTCCGGAGCCCTTTTTGCTCGCAACGAGGGACAAGACAGGTCTATTTCTATCAGTATAAATAGTTGGACGTAGTTTTACGCCGTTAGGTACGGAAGGGGAGGTTCACCAGGCTTTTCCACCCTTCATCGCGATTCACGATTGCCCGGGGTGCAGTCGCTGCGACGTTGTTCCTATCTCGTTACAGTCTACTCCCTTACGCATCACCAGTTTGCGATCGGTGCCCTCGGCTTGCTTCCCTTTTTAGTCCCTTTTTGCGATTGTCCTTCGACAGGCCGGATGAGGGAAGGACTGACGATTGGGTTGGTTGAGGGAAGGGGATGGCTTGGAGGGAAGCCATCTAACTCTTTGAATGTACTTATACGGCTGAGAACAGAAAATCCCTTGTGGATTAAATCTGCATTTCGTATCCATACACTCGGATCTTAGGTCTCTTCGTGGTGCAGACGGATAACGCTCTATTTTGCCATCCCTCGCTACGTTCTCACGTGCCGATTTTATCAATAAAGAAAATCGTGCGTGCACGATTTGGGGTTATAGAGATTTATGAATAAATCTGGGGAGGGGGCTGAGAATGTTGATACGGATTTTGAGGCTGATGTCACTTTGGTATTGCTACCTTTTTAGTAGGGTCAAGAGTACGCAATTTCCTATTTGATCGATGAACAGGCTTGAAAGATAAGAGTTAGAATAATAAAACCTTACTGGTCAGGTAGGGCATTTATTCAACTAATGATCAAATTCAGAAACTTTAGAGAAGTTATGATTTCATGAAATAATGAATATCTTTAACGGAGTACGATTTTTGGAGTTTTCAATTTTGGATATGTTTTAGGCTCTTATAGACCTATCGGGTTGCAGAAATGTATAAAAATAATTATTTTATTTAATCAAACGATTTTGGCGAAAAAATGTAAGATTTCGTCTCAAACACTTTTCTTACATACCTTATTTTTATAAAAATCCTAAAACTCCATTGCAATAAAAAACTAAAAATATACTATAATCGCTGGCTTGGTCGTACGAGGTACAGCAGGCACTCCATATCAGTTTTCAAGTCACGATTCGATTGGCACTACCGTAAATTTTCAACCTCGAAAAATGAAAAAAAAATAACGAAAATCCCTCCATCTCACATTGGACGTTTAAAGAGTGTCGGAAAAAAATATGGTCGATATCTGCTTCTCGTGCCCTCAGGCGATGCGTGATCGTCGTCGACTCGGGTCCTGAAAAAATATTTTCCCTTGGCAATCGTTCGAAGGCGACTCGGGTACGACGTTCACCCCGCGTTTTTCACCGCGATATATAACTGTATATTTATACAATATATATAATACCTATCGTGTATACATATATATACAACGTGCCTCGCGGCCCTACAGTTGACTTAGGACAGGACACGGGGACTTCATAATTACGTATAGCGCTACGAAGCCCAAGGCAAACATTGGTAATTAGGTTACGCAGAGGAGTGTAAAGAATCCCGTGTGTGCAACAAAGCGAGAGAATTCACGGTGTCCGCCGTGCGTCCCTGGCATTTCCCTCAAACGTCGGAAATCGACGAAGTCATATATATATAGCACGCAAACGTCTCGGTACATAAATATATATTTATACCATATATAAGCATATTAGGTTGCTCCTTATTGTTCCTTATTTTTCAATATATTTCAATGCACATGTCCTAATTTTATTCATGTTACACTAAAAAATTCTCGAAACAAAGTGTGGCGCATTCTAGATAATACAAAACGTCCCGACCTGCATTAAAATGTGTTCGTACAAATCCGATTTTAAGGTATTATTGGATGGCGGGCAAAAAGTGGGAGAGTCGTGAAATTACCAGTCTGCGTCGCGTCGTATATGTGTAACCTTATAAACAGCTAATTTAATAATAAATGAACATACAGAAACGTGTAATTTTTCACTTTCAATAATAATTCAAATCAACTTCGAAAATACTGAAATGTGCAACAGTGAGATTCTATCAGTAACTGTATATCTGTTCCAACTTTCTAACAAAATAGGTATGGAATTTTACATTTCATTAATACATCCAGATTATCTTATATATATTATTATCAATAATACTGAAAAACTGTTCGTCATTACGAAAAGTCTGTGTACAACGGAACAATATTAGGAGGCCTACTTTATAATAAAAATATTAAAAAAAAAAAGGTTGCGTCCATATTAGGGACACTTTGGTACGTATATAAAATAGAGTATCGATGCACTCGGGTGTATATCGGAACGGGACAAACGCGGACCCCTATGGTATCGAAAGATCGATAATAAATAATTACAGATCGTGATTAATGCTTTACGTACGACTATCTGTTGCTAAATATATATGTATACATGTGAATATATATTATCCGGTACTTTTGTCGCAAGACTACCGGCGGCAATCCACGACGTATATCTACTCTGGGACCATATAAATCTGCGACAGTTGCTGGCAGCGACCTACCACTCCCGTTTGGACCCAGTGAATGTACCTCGAGTGTAATATGCGCGCCACCGTATTAAGACTAAGCTCGTAATTTAAATGTAGATCTCGTTCGGCGGAGAGCCCTGACTCTTCTCCCCCTGTACACGGTTCTTTTGCGTGCACTTCTGTCGCTGTACTTTCACGTGTCCGACGGTCTTGTATCTGCGCACGCGCGTGTGTGTATGAATATATAAAAAGCGAAAGTGGTTAAGCAGCAGCTTCGAGTAAGGCGGAGTTGTGCATTGCCGGTATTCGGAGCGGTGACCGCTCAGCTGTGCACCGGCTGGTGCATCGATATTGGTCAGTAGACGGTGGATACTCCTGACACTTTGGTGTAGATATTGGAGTGGAATATCTGACCAGCGGATAATCGAAGTAATATGAGGTAATCTATACTGGCAAAGGTTTTTCACGGTTGCATCGTGCCCTCGAAAAGTGTAGTTTAGGGTAGATTAAGGCGACTGAGACGCAGGGGTGGTCGACATTTTATTAAGGACGCCAGTCGTGATAAGAGATTTAATTCAGAAGAATAATTGTAAAAAGCTGTAAAGGGCACTGAAACTTGGTAGAAAAAATGTCTAAATACCATTTGTTCCATTTTACGTTTTATCTTATCAACACATTTTGCTGTTTCGACAACGATCGCTACTTTTTCTTAATTACTTTATTTGAATTTGAAGTTTAAATTATATTTATATTTGGACGTTCGTGCAGTATTTGGCACGTTTTTAAGTGTCTTCAGAAGCTTAGATGTTTAAAAAAATGCGTTTTTTAGGTGATGTTAGCACATAATCAAGAATTTGAAACAATTGGCTCGGTTACGATTTCAGTGGGGTGTTCGATCAACCATTGCGTTGGCACGAATGGTGAACGCACATTGAATTGTGTTTGAGTTATACGATCAAGAAAGATGGACGTACATTCGAGGGATGAGACTGGTATTTAATCCTTTGAAATGGTGAGCTCTCTGCTTTGCAGTTTATTGCACCCTTTACCCTCGGACCAATCGAGCACAACCCCCGCCCCCGCTCCTCGACCGTCGCACCGCCGATTCGTCTTCTCTTCTCATTAACAAGTGTACCAGTACCAGATGTTTTTCGTGGAAGACGTGTTCACACGTGAATAATGAACAAGTAATGGCCGGGGCATGTATATGTAAGGAGCACGGATCGCGATCCATGCTGACCGGTAAAAGCCATGTCGTGTTCTTTATCTGTCTTTTTCTCTCCTTCTCTCTTTCCCTCTCTCTTTCTCTTTCGGTCATTCTATCCTTTTTTGTTTCTTTGCTCTGATGCTTGTATCGTATGATCGCATACGCATACACAGATCAATATATATATTGGCGATTTTCACGCTATTCGCTTTTGAGGACATTTCGTTTGAAATTTTTAAATCACTTTTGGAAAAATTCGTGAAAACACTTCGTTGCCAAGGGTAAGTCAAATTGAAGAGGCCTCCATGCTCGATTCTGTAAAAGCTGTAATCGTTGCAAAATCACCATCGTTTACTAATAATTCATTGGCATCGCCTAATGAGAAATTAATTCATCCCTATTAATTTCCATTCTTATGATCTCTGTAGTACTCAACTTCAGGCAAGTTGAAATGTCTGAAAAACTAGATTCCGATAAAATAAAGTATATTTATACGAGAACCAACGATTCGCTTAAATGAATCAAAATGAAAAATTGAGAATCGTATTTATCTGCTCGATGACGATACGTAAATGGATTGCTGTCGAGGTAAGACGAAGCAATATGTACGTACATTTACCCAAGGTACGTATCAGCTCGTATGGCTCGTGGAGACGCGATTCTTCAATTGATCAAACGATTAATGCAATGACGAGTTGATGCGTATCCTAGTAACGATTATTCAAAGCGAATGAGTTACGATGTGCCTTTAAGGAACTTTTTTACAAAGTACACCAGAGGTGAAAGGACAAAACGAAAGGGAGAGTGTGGATGTATGAGAAAAAGAGGGACTGGAAATATGCAATTGTTTCGCGGACACAATGGTGACGATAACGTCATCAAGAATTTTCGCCCAGTACGAAAGAAATGCATAAAAATTCTTGGAAAAAAAAAAAATTGAAGCTCAACCTCTGATATCAAAACACGGGGCAAGGGTTGTTAAATTTGTCTGATTTCAGTTTATTTTATACAGAGCTCAGAATATTTTGTGGAGGTGAAAAGTAACAATTTACCAGCGAATTTTTAAATTTGTTTTTTTTTTCAGGAATTATCATGTCAAAAACCGTTTGTCCAAATTCATTCAAGTTTTGTTTCATTCCGAAGTTCAAATATAATTGCAGAAGTCAATGTTTATATTTTACGACAAAAATGGTTCATTTTTGACAAATCGCGGTTGCTTGAACATAAAAAAAATGATAACATAGCCAGGGCGCGAAAAATGGCAACCTCAACCGACGGTGAATCCCCATTTACTGGTTCAAAGCGCGGAAGCATTTGGGACGTTTATTCGAGCGATGTATGACCGCGAATACGCGCTCCATACGAACGATCATTCGTTTAAATCGCGCGGAGACCTCCCACCGTGAAAACGACATTAAAGGAGCGTCGTATACCTTGGCGCAATGAAAATGGCTTTGGAAGGTTGAGAGTGACACTAGATGATTCAGAGACCACCGCGTCGTGAAGATCCTAAAGTACAAATAGATTAATCTTGTAAATTGAGGGGATCCGGTACACATTTGTGGTACGTGACACGAATAAGAATTTCTTCGCGCGCTCTTCTTCTCTATGCCTAGTTGAATGTACGACGGCAGACTCCTCACATGGGCCTCCTCTTTGTAGCGTACTAATTCGGCGCGTACGATGCGAGCACGAAAAAAAAAAAAAAAAAAAAAAAATAACGAGCGTAACTAAAAGGTGCGGACACTTGTTGGGATCTATGTATAGGAATATGGGATGGTGAGTATTAGATTGCCCCAGAACCTGTTAGGTTCGCATTTTCAAGCTCTTTTGGCGACAATTACCAGCTTGTACTTGTATACGAATAGGTAGAGAATCGAGGCAAACGATTACGGAAAATATGCGACGTTGAAATTTCCATCGTAGGAAGCCAACAACTTCTTTTTATCATTTCCTTATTTTCATTACGAAAATCTTTTTAAAAAAATAATCGGTGGAAATCTGTAATGACGTTACATAAAAGTATTGAAGCGATATTGGCAGCCAAAAGTGGCTTCAAAAATATTCGTACGATTGAAAAGTGTGAGATTTTGTTTCTTTCCAACGATGCAATCTTCAACCTCATCCAAAGATATATTTCAATAAACCGATATACAGGGTGTCCCACGACGGATTGTCATCCGTGAAATGGGGAGTTGGGAGTGAAATTCTGAGTCGATCGATATATGCATGGATGGTTCCCAGATCAATCCCTCAATTGTTATTAATTTTTAAACGAACGAAATCTCGCACTTTTCAATTAAGAATTTCATCGAATTTTCGTCGAAAGCACGGCACACAGCAAAAACAAGCACAAGTCACCGATGCAAAATTCTACTGGATCACGTGCGTGGTCTTCATCAACGAGCCCAGCTACCTTTCTGTTTCACCCCAGTTATACCTAGCGACCAGTCAGTTCAAAACGCCCCAGCTTCATCCACAAGTGTCACGCTTGTCTAATATTGGCTTTCATACAATTACCGCATACTACGGAAATCATGATGGATTATACGCGATACATACGAATTTATGGTGAATCGATTTACATCACTCGAACGTCCTGCCTTCGTATACAACGATAGACTTCCCCCTTCCGAGTCTTTCGATACGCGTATGAATCTCGGCCCACCCGAGCCCAAACGTTCACCACTGACGTGCACTCCTGCCTTCGGGCCAATTTTGTGATGGGGTGCGGGTGGAAGGGTCGTTGTATATCCGTGAATCTGTACCACACGCCGTCACCCACGGCACCATGCAAACTTCTCATATTTCTGACCATCTGGAACAGCTTCTCCGGGCCCCCCTTCTCTTACCTTCCTCGATGCTTTCGCTATTGGCGGACCTTCCCCGTTATTACTTAATATCGCCTAATCCATATTTCCAACCCTCCACGGGGTTCGGCCGTTTTACCACGTGTTGCCAAATACATCAAAGCCCACACCAATTTGACCTCTTCGTCTTTCCTCTGAATATATATATATATTTAGTTTGCGTATACGTGCGAGCGGCCCGAAAAGCGACGATTTTTTTTTACCAAACGGGGTGGCATAATTTATGGCGTTCGTATACATCACTCTCACATACGTATATGTATATAGAATTCTCGCATTTCTGCCATTTCTGCATATCGGGTGAACTACGAGAAATTCAGATACTCCGAGAAATTTCTGAATGTTAATTTTTAATTTAAAATAGTTATACATGTTTACCTGGCTTGTATAAATTGGAGCTGAGAGTATATATTTTTGGGAGTTTCGAATAATGGGACTGTTCCAATGGAGAGGCTGGGATTTCATAGATACGAGTGATCGACGATTGTCAGTTTTCTCAGTTGAAAATATTGATGAACGATTAAGTACTTTTTGTTCAAATAAATCTCGGCGATGAATCGGCTGATGGACGTCGGTCTGAGAAAATCGGTTTGTGCACTGCTAAATGAAATGGTCTCTATGAATCGGAAGTAAATAAATGAAATCGATATTGGGACGTCATTCAGTGCAGCCCATTATCGAAAATCTCAAAAAAAAAAAAATCTTAATCGCACGAATCGTCATAACTGTTAATTGTTAAAGTTTTTAGAAAACAATAAATTAAGTTTTTGCCGTTGTTTTAATTCAACATTTTATGAATTCGACAAAATCGGCAAATGAGTTTCTCAACAATTAAAAGTTCTTCTAATTGAATTAACTTTATTAAGTATAAGCCGTGAAAGTACGTATAAGAAAAAATATATTCCTCCAATTTCAATTTCACGTAAGAACTTTTGAAGAAACATTTTGAGTGTCGAATTTCCATTTACCAGGTACACCTAAATACACGTTTAAAATTTATCGACAACTCGAATCCGACCACTCGTACGAAATTTCCTTTCGTTATCTGACGCGCCAGTCACACGCTTCGGCCAAAAGTATATACGTGTATAAAGCTACAGAATAACGATATATATAGATGTATTATTCCCGGTCGGTTGTCGCGGTACGATACGCACGATCGCTACTTCGATGCCCACGCACCGATGCAGAGTCCTTTATAGCGAACAACCCACGTTCTCACAGCTGTACGTACGTTTAGTCACACTCCTTAAGGAGTTTGCTACAAAACGATCCCATGGGGATAGTGTTACAGCTTCGATATGATGTGGAATAATTGTTCACTTAATCCAAGTCCGTTGGCTGTAATGGGAATCAAGATACGCGCACACTTATCTCCCTGGGCGAGTTCCGACTATAAGGAACAAGAATAATTGCTACTGGTTGCCTCTTGTCTTGTTTTTTTTTTGTCTTGATGACGTGCTTTTCTTCGACATTCTTTCGGTTATGCATGCGGCTAATGCGTTCTCGCGAACGCGTATGGATAAAAGTAAATCCGTTTAATCGAATCGTTTAGTCGATATTCCCGCGATATTAATACTGCTCTATCGTAGCAAGGTTTCAAACAATAACTCGATGTCCCTCACTTACACTTCGAAAGAATAGGGTTTTCTCGAACGCTCTCAATAATTATGAATCATTTAGATAAAAGAAATATGCATACAGAATTCTCACGGACCTTCTAAAAATTTAACGCCTCCTAACGCAATTTTCATACTTCCATAAAGGTCCAATGTGATAACGATTGCCTCCAACGTTACAGCAAAGATTTTATTTCTTCTCGCGCGCGGTTTGCTGGATTGATAGATGTATCCTATCGTACTTCCGTGGCAAATGCGCACGTCGGATCAGCCACTATTTACGCAAATTTGTGAAGGATTCATATCGCGTCGGTTACAAAGTGCCATATATCGTGGATTATTAATGGACGTTCTTGCGAGCAACGCTCAGCGCGGGCAAAATTTGTCGAGACCTCCCGCACGCTCGCCAAAACCGTTCACCGATCTTACGTCCGCGCAAGCTGGTGCACTTCACCCGCGATAGATCTCTCCGTTTAGGGGTGAGAACGAACTCTGCTCTCACTCTCTCTCCCTCTCTCGTAGAATTTCCTCCTGGACCAAGTTATTTCGCACGAGAAGAGAGAGACGACAGACAAAATGAGAGGGTTGAGGAAAGGGGAGGGGATGGGGGAGTAAGAGCTTCCGCCACTCCGTCGAAACGACGACGTGACCTCTCGCTGAGAGGTGGTCCACGTCCGTTGGCTGGCATTCTTCCTCATCGCCCGCCCGCGCCTTCTTTGATCCTCTTGGACACCGAACGAGCACATTTATAACCAGCGTCCCTCGTCTACACCGGCTGCATCATCCGCCGCTTTGCCATTTGCCATTAAACGCGTCACTATAACGAATTGCCAAGAGGCATCCGCGACGAAAACACGCACGGAAAAACACTGCGAGTCCTTGGCGGTGCTAAAAAAAAAGGCTACACCCACTGAATCCTAACATCAACGTGGCTATTTTTTGTTCTCACATCCAAACGTACGATTATGATTTTTCTTGAAGACTGAGGAGGACATATTTTCTTTTTGAGAATCGTGAGATGAAAGTTTGCGCCCTGCCAAAGTCGGAGATAAACGAGAAATAGGAATGGGAAATTCGGGGGAGATGCTGATCAAAGTTTGCTTTTTGAATTTACATCGTTAGAAGGCAATGGATAATTGAAAACGTACTTTGAAATATTTATCGGAGGTACATGATTACGATTTTCAAAGGGATTTTTGATACAGTGATAAAGAATGTTCCAGATTTTTCGATGAAATCACCTGTAGAAGAGTAGTAATCAAGCCTCTAGAATTCCGAAGTACTGAAGTTTGGATCTTTCGAAAGAGAAGATAATACATTTTCATTGAACTCCTAATATTTTTTGGCATCATTCACGGCAGTAATAATAGTCCAACCAATCTTTCAAATCATCATTAGCTACATCTTCAATCTACCACGAAAATATTTGATAACGATAAGAATATAAAAATAGATAAAATATTATTTTTGTCTTGCATTGTAACAGCTTGTGCGTGAGGTTACAAGAAAACTCTGGAGAATTCAACAAGAGTGAATAAAGATAATTAATTTTCAATTGCTTCATCAAATATTCGTTTAGCCAGTCATCCATTCCAGTTTCTGGCCGAGTGGCAAAGTTAGTTCGTCGTACAGTCTTTGTTGTGGACCATTTATCCGATACAAGCCTTTTAATAGAAGAATCTTCGAATTACATTGAATATTCCGAGGAGCACAGTAAGGATGACACGTCGGTGGTCGATGATTCGAATACCGACGAAGAATCCCGATGACGTATCGCGGCTGATTCAGCTTCCTTCCGCAATTTATAGACTACGGGGTCCGAGCAATTGATTTCGCCGAAATAATCCAGCAGATCGGTGATCAACTCGTGTCGCGGCCTGTTGAAGAACTCGCCAACGATCTCGTGAATGTCCCCCTCGGATTGCTTCGACGCTACGTGCCTATCCGGAAATTCATAGCTCTAGGGACAACCGGCGATATCACTTTGCGGCTAACCGCTACTCTATGACTCGTATTCGTATAACACGTACATAAATAGAGGTGCGATTATGCGAACGAAGTAAATAAAACGACTCGCCTGAAAAGAATACATATCAAACCACGAATTTCCGGATGGGCCTTCAGATATATCTCGTTCTCGATCCTTCGTTTCGTCTTCAACCCGTTGAGCTCGCGTTGCTGATCTTTGCTGATGGCCCCCAGATCAAAGTTCCGCAGCCCGTGAGGTGGATCGGTAGGATGAAACGGATGCTGCACAGAAATGTTCGGTTCGTCGTCCGACATTTTTTTACCCTGAATTCTGCCTCGTCGCTAAATCTCAAATTTGTCGACGAGCCTCGTCGCGTTGAAAAACACGAAACAATTGACGGCGAGTAATTTTTTTGACGTTTGAGAGTTGCTTCTTCGAGCCAAGCATTTGGAAATATTTTAATTATATTCTTTAGCTATTTTGATACGTTAGAGCTATTTATTGCTTTTAATAAATTAACGTTTAATCATTAATTACTTGGAAAGCAACATTTGTAGTCTAAATTAATATATTCATATGCGTTCAAGGGGTTCACGGCTAAAACCCATTATCACATATTTGAAATAAATGTTATGAATTACAATTGATAAATCAATGTACCGAAAACGATAAATTCTGAGTTTGCACAGTGAACGATAAATAGCGAAAATATAATGCTAATAATATATGTTATTTATATTTGAATTTACCTTGATTCTTTCGGAAACTTCAGTATTTATGAAACTTATCAAAGCCTTAGAAAAGTCTTGCCATTCCACCGGTTGGCGTGTCGAACGAAGCGCGCTTGAGCGGATTCGAGATCACAAAAAAAAATATAGAGACCTCCCTATGAAAAGGGATTTGGAACGGATAAATTCGTTAATAACCGAATGTTTATTCCTGATATTTCGGTTATCAATTTCACGTGACCTTTTCTTCTCCTACAGACGTTTTTCCAGCACTTTTGTCCTTCGCACCGAAACTTCGAAGATTTTACGATGGTGGTACTTGATACTAGGGTAGACATTGGCAGCAGACGTTTTTCTCATGTACAGGCAATAGGATAGGCGATAGAGATGGATTCGGGATAAATCAAACAAACGACGAAGAAGAAGACGAGAATCGAATCGGATCCGCGAAGCTCATCCTCGTAAATATTGATGAGCCCTACCGTAAAGTTCAACCACTCGTTTTACAACCGGCAACGGGTGTGACGGGGGTGGACGTACAGCATCCGTTTCTCCTTTACCGGATCTTCCTTCCCTCGCCCCATCGCCAACCCTCTCTCTTTTCTCATCATCTCCGTGACGCATTCCCAGCCTGGAGTATACACCTCTTTGCCTTCTCGTCTTCGTATGACTTCAGATTTTTCTCGCACCTCACGATGCTTGCGGGGAAGTGAAAATTCATCCGTGACGTGGCTGAAAGCGAAGCTCTCGTCCGAGCTCTGTCAAGTTCTGATTTTTATTTATCGACGTGGCGATCAGTGATTATCATGAGACTGATTATTTCAACGGTTGGTGATTTCAAAGCCCTCATTGAAACATCACTGGCAGGGAGACACGCTTACAGAAGGATTCTTATATATTTCAGACTCGAATCGAGACAAAAAATGAAAATATTAATTTTCCCTTTATTCTTCTATAAAGGATGATGTGGATTTTTGATTTTGATGAAATAGGATTGCGGTTAATAAAATTTAGAAACGAATATTAATTTCCTCGTTTTCAAATAATTGGTATAATCGAATGTAGCGAGATGCAGTAAAATGATACAAACAAATATATTTAACATATACAGTTTGGCCAATGGTATTATAGAACGGTACATAATTTTTCACTAATCAAATATAATCTAGCCTCGAATATAATGTACCCAGTTGTACCATCAAATCATACGAGATTTGAGACGTAATATAATGCAATTAAATGTAATCTTGCAAATTATTATAATGTTATACAGGAAAAAACAAGTTTCGATTTTATTTCATCAAGTTGTCTGATAAATTTTCTTGTCATAACGTGTATCGACGAATTTAACAAAATTGTGCATCCAAGAATTATTACAATGACTTTGCCATGTTTGGTTGTATTTTATACTTATTTGACTGTGATAAATTAACGGGCATGTGGAAAAGTCTTTGATGCCGTGCAGTCGCAGTCCCGGGCAATCTTATCGGCCGGGCCCGAAACATTGCTGTCTTGCGGCCGCCAGTCTCCCTTGTACGGCCGGTGGGTTTACAAGACCGTAACTGCACGAAACAACGAGAGGAATTGTCCCTGGGGCGGAACAAGACCAGGCTCAACGTTTAACACGTGTCTCCTGTCTATGCCGCGTGGGCTCGAAATCCATCCTATTGCTCGCCTCGTAGTAAGACATATCGATCGATATACCGCAAGAGAGGGGGTACAGAGAGAGCGAGAAAGGGACATGGGAAAAGGACATTTTAAACCGTTCGTAATCAATGTAATGCTGATTACTAGCGCATCAGCCTGTTTTGAGGACAGTCCTTTTTCCAAATATCCATTTATCCCTTTTTTTTAATTACAAGAATGTCCTTTTTAGCAAAACTTGTGATTTGACAAAGTTAAGATTGTGAATTTAACAAATTCGTAATAATCAGTTAATACATTTTATACATTTATAAATACAAAGATGTCCATGAATTATACGAATACGTATAACGATTTTCTATGTATCCATAAATTCGTAAATATCGAAAATTATTATAAAGTCAATGCTTCATAATTTTTAATTCAACATTTATTTTAATAACTGGACATCCACTCTTTGTAAGTTACTTTTGAATACAAAACTGTACGCAAAAAATGCTCCGAGAGATGAATCATTGGAGAACACGAAAATGTCTTATTAGCCACAATATTTGTTTTAAAATTGGTGGTGTCCCAAATACCAGAAACGACTTTTTCAAATTTGCATTATCGTTGCGAAGTAAGAGATCTACCTCTTTTTAACGATAACTGGGCAATGAGAAAAAAGACGCGAGAAATCTTTATATAAATATGCTGTTGTTTATTTCAACGTGACATCGAATCCATTGATTTTCCCGTTACTTTGAATATAATGGAGGTTGAGTCGAGAGTCCCTCGTAAGGATCGTCCTTGAAGCAAAGTGTCTTCAAAATCATCGAGTTCCAAGTGTGCATGAAGTTTGCCCTTTGCAAACTGTGCGCTACGAGTAAAGTGCAATGATTGTACGATATGTATGGAACGCCAAGAGGACGAACGAGTGAGGAGGAGAGAAACAGGAAGGAAACAAGAGAGGGAGAGGCTGGTCAGTTAACAATGGACAAAGCACGATACAACAAGCATCCAGGGGCGTCTCGATTGCTCCTGGCTGTGCTTCCTCCACAGCATATCTCCTAACTGCAATTCTCTGCTTCGTTGATGCACACGTGAATTGACAATCGACAGCACGTATCCACAAGTACATACATGCCTGACAGAAACCGCAAACCACATCCTCCCGGATCTCGTCGAACCGAGGTTCTCTGGTACGCAAAAGTATCATTTCTCTAAATCGTTGACATTTGACCATTTAAATATTTAGAGATTTCTGATAACTGAAAAAAATCATAATAGCATAAAAGATAATTGTAAATCTGTATAAAACCATTCGGGTGTATGCACTGTAACCAGCGAAATATTGATACTCCGAATTTGAAAAGATTTAAAAATTGAGAAATATTTCTTAATTCAGACTGACAGACGACATAAAAGTAGCACAGTAAATTTTTTATGCCAACACGGATATTGATAGCCAAGATTATCGATGCTTTCAATTCGTGCTCTTGTATAATTAAGATGACAGGCGATAAGTAAAATTGAAAGGGAATTTATTAGAAATGGCACGTAATCTCGATGCATCGAAATAACTGAAGAGAAACAGAAAAAATGAAATATCATGAAAAATAACGCGTTGTTGCAAATTTCTTTCATGTACTAATTTGTTGGTCCTTCGTTGGTTGGAAGAGACAAAATTGGTACGTGGTGAGGTACAAACATTGAAATTCCATTGTTAATATTACTTGGGAATAAACAAAATATTATCTACATTTTTTGGTTCCTCTGCAGGGTTATATCTTTAACTTTTTTGTGATTTTTCTATTCTGTTAAATATACGAACTGTAAGAATTGGACTTCCGAGGATATCTTTGATCCTAGCGCTTCAATAATCTTATCTATTTATCCATCGTGGTTCTGCTCTCTTCCATATCCTCTTATTGGAAGTAACTGTGTCCGCATGCTCTTTTAATCCGCGCGTGTACGTCACCGTCGAGCAGGTAGACCATGCATTCGCCCAAGCTCCGTAAGCTTTAGTAAGGCAGCATTAATGGCGTAGCTTTATTCAAAATTTAAGCGGCTTACGAAGTCTCCAAGTGGAGAACGGGGGAGAGCTTTCTGCGATGGTGAAGTATATCAATTGTCCGGTCTAGCAGGGCTCGTTCGACGTGCCTCGAACCTAGTTCGTGGGACAACATCAGATCGGCTAACGGAACGAACGTTTCACCATTCTCCCTTATTTTCCGGCGTGGATGGTGGAAAATTCGGGCCCGGGTTCATTAACGCGCACTCATCAATTTTCCAGCGCGCAAAAGCTGTGCTGCTGTTACATACAATATTCGTTATTTAAAGCCATACGCAATAAAACAATGCGCATTCGCGCGTGCATTTTCAATATTCAACAAGCTCCTACGACCGAACCTCGCAAGGAAAACCGAGAAAACAACGATGGGATAAATAGGTAAATCTTTGTTTAATATTTTTTTTCTTCATTTTTCTACGTGAATGTTGGAAATCTAACAAATTCGCAAATAACTGCTTCATACATTTTATAGATATATAAATATTTAGGTCATAAATTTCGACTGCTTTTGTCAGCTTTATTGAATTATACTAATGAGATTATTAATCTTAACGTTATACATATTTATGTTTTTACCCATGATGAATTTATACATTTTTTTCATTCGAAAATATTAACGTTGGAACTTTCAGAAAATCATTATAACTGATAATTTCTTACATTTTTTAAATCATACGTAATATTGAAAAGTAATAAAAAATCTAGGACAAATAAAAAACTGACATACGTTTACATACCGAGCACAGAAGCCATTCCAAAGCTTTTCCAGTTATTGCAAGCTTCGTTATGCATCAATCGAAGCCCGTCCAAAAATCGTTACCATAAAATAAATATATACAGCTTTAATGTATCGGGTACGATGTTTATATGGATCTGCACTACGTACCCGGAACGTAGTAACGACTGAATAAATCACTTTTCGTATGGGGCCCGCGGTTCGGTTTAGCGCTCGTTGGCGCCTTTATACGAGTATGTGCCTTTTCTCTCGTCCTCTCACTCCCTCTCTGTCTTTCTTTTTGCCAGCCGCTCTGTTTCCCAAGTTCGTAGAACGTACAAATCAAGCTCCTTGACTTTAACGTCGTACTATGTCCGCGGCTAACGCCGCCAAAAAGTGACGAAAAAGGATAGTATAAGCACAGCGAATATGAACTGACAGACAAATAGACGAAAAGACCGCGAGTTAATTCTAAAAGGTTTCTGATATATTTTTATCTAAATACATATGTACGTCGGCACATATGGCTGTTTTCAGGATGCTCCTTAACTTTTTTTCGAACCGCTCGTGAATTTGTGATACAGCTTTCGTATTAAAGTGGGATTAACGTAAGACGGTATAAATGTAAAATGTAATGTTAAGGGAATGACGAACACGTTCCTAGCCACGTCGAAATTTTAAAATCAAATTTCTCTCGTCCTATTCCACCGCTTTGAATGACATTTATTGTGTGTATGCAGGACGCTTGCTTCAACAGGAACATGCTAGGCATTTACCAAAATTTTGAAAAAAATTGTGCAGATTGCGGTTACCATGGGAGAAATTGCGAGCTACGATCGATCGTATTGCACTTTCACAAATTTCCCGAGGATAAACCTCTGAAACAGTCAAAAGTACACATTTTGAGCTGCGTTGAACCTATTTTTATAAAGAAATGACGGAGAAATTGGTTTTCAAAATTTTTCACATAAATGTGACAAAAATGTACCACTAGAGCTCAAAATCTTATCGACCATCAAGAAAATTCAATTAAACGATTATCTCACTGGCGGCGCAGCCGCTCGCATTCTCCATTTTTACCGACTGCACTTGCATCTTTTCGAAGAATCAATATATTTTTTTACTTGGCACTTGTCACTTGTTCACTGCGCTAATTCGTAACCTCCGTTCAACGATAGCTACCGTAAGCTGCAGCAGGGAAAAATGTCCAAAAAATATTCTAGATAAATTTTTTGCATTTTCCCAGTCTAATTTTCGACTTTCAGCAAAAACTCGGGCATATTCGTAATGAGCGGAAAATTTCCGATCAAATAGACCCTTTTAAGATTAAAAACCGGAAAAAAAATTTTTTCGGCTTCCCCCGGCCACTTTCCCAGAATCTTGAAAATCGCGATATTTCAAAAGGTCGTAGGGTGAGCTCCTTATATGCTATGGACATTCAATGGGGGAGGTTGGAAAAGGTTTTTGCCTAACTTAAATAATGGCGTTGGATTCGTATCGATATCTCTGATAGTTTTCCCAGAATGTCCCCTCGAAAAATCGCAAAAAAA